>JAPYYQ010002178.1:0-33338 GCA_030522585.1 Anagyrus pseudococci | reverse complement strand
ATTTTGGATATGTTGTAGAGCTAACATTCCTCTACAACATACCCGACTTGCAGAGACACAGAAGGTCAATTGATTTAAAGGTGAGTTTTATTGGACTAATGTGCGCGCGCGCTTGAAAGCCCAAGCCCCCACGACGAGGACGTCGGTGTCGGTCGCGTCGGTGTTCCACACTGCTATATACGTACGGTAGTGGCGGAAATTTTATTGAGTTTGCTGCAATAGCGCCACTCGCCTCTTCTTCTTCTTCTTCTTCGCAAGCGAGAGCGGCATACAGATCGCGCGCGGCTGCGCGGCCGCTTCCGATGCATTCGCGATAAAAGTATAAGAAGGAGAGAGAGAGCCTTTTCCGCGGAGCCTTATCTTCGAGGTTATCTCCCCCCTCCCCCGGCGACAGACCTCCTTCTGTGTATATACCTGCCCCCCCACTCGCCCCCTCGAATTTTAAGCTCCTTCAGGAGGCTCGAGTAATTCTCTCTTCCTGTCCCCGCTGCTCCGAATTCTTTTGTGTCGCAAACTATCGAGACCAAGAGATAAGAATCTTTCTAATTGTCCCGGCCTCGACACGGCTACTCTACCTTTTCTTTCTTTTTATTTTATTTTATTATTTTTTTTTTTCAAAATTACGGGCTACAGATATAATTAACTTGTCAACTGCGTCGCGGCCGCTTTAACTTCGTTTTGTTTCCATTGATGGATGCGAGCTAAATGGCCACTAATTCGATACGCAGCCTATCCTCGTCTTCGCTGTTTTCTAAAATTGAGATTCAGTCTTTTTTTTCCAACTTTTTTTATGATTATCTACTAAGCTTTTTTTTCATTTTAATTAGGAATTAAGGAATTGAAATTCTGAATTAGGATTAATGGCATGACATTTATGTAAATGTAATTGGCATAAATTCACGGATTATTTTATAAATGGAATACGTTTTTTTATCCTAATATGCCCAATTCACGTTTTAACCGTTAATTTTCTTATACAAGTAAAATAATAACTTATCCGCCGATACGCAGTCAACAAAAGTCTTGCGTTTGGTGGCTGAGTCATCGCGCGCGGCTCCTTACATGACGAATTTATGCTTATTTCGATTGTCAAAAGTATGCTTAAAATTCAAGACAAAAGATTGTAATTATACTCCTTTTATTTTTATTCTACACGCTTTCTTCATCTTCCTTGTCAAATTCGTTTGCAAAGACATTGAAGTTAATATGAACTATTTAATGTTTTGGTCGATCAATTTCTCACGTTCCCCTTTTCTAAATTTAGGAAAAAAAATTAGGTACAAAATTATAAATTGGTACGGAGCTCGAGCGAGAGGAGATTAAAAAAGAATTGCGAGAATAGGTCAGTCTTTTACGACTCGCGAGCTATATACGTAAATGCTCTTAATCAATTTTGAACCTTAATTAGACGGCGCTGTAAATTCGTAGTTCTCTAATTAAAAATTTTTATTTAGCTGTATTCGATGTAATTAATAGTATAATTTTTAAACAAACACCTGTACAGAAAAGACATAAATGTTTTCTGCATCACGGGAACGCTTCGAGAAAATGCATTCGCTAAAAAATGAAGTTTGCAAAAATTTATTTGAAAACCATTGCTTACATAAACGCGTTCACAAATTACGATTTACTTATTACAAATTCGTATCCAATCGCATTTGTCGGCCCTCTCGAATCGTCCGTCGGCAACACCACTATGTGTGTACGCGCAGGAGCAGACGAGAGCCAGATATATGTTATATTTATAAAAGGGAGGTTAAAAATTCACAACAAGCAGAAACATAATGGAGCACCTGTCAAATTATTGTTTCAGCACGTAAATCGTTCGCGCTCGATGTCCAAGCGTGATAAAACTCATTTTTCGCCGGATTGCGAGGCAACGAGATATTCTCTGGGGAAATAGGAGGATGTTGAAGAGAAAGGAAAAATTGCTATACTTTTGACGCAGATGCCAAGCCGGAGTGGTTGTTGGAGGCCGCGCCATGAGAGAACACTTGTGAGTCGAACTGTATAATCAACCGGATTTCCATGTGAATCGACATTCCGACCGAGCCGGCAACTAATTAGGAGAAATAATAACAAATATCGTGTAAGTTTGCTCGATAACCTAATCAAAAGAGTTACGGGAGCAGGAAGTGCTGGTACAATGATAGCGGGTCCCCTCTATGCCCCCACGCCCGAATGCAGGATTGTACGCCGCACTGATTAACCCCGCGTCTACTTTTTGATAACTTTGAAATGTGCTTTAGTTACTTTTCAGATGTTACTCGAGTCAATTGTGTCACACATTGTTTGTACAACTTTGATGGCTTTGTACTAGTAACACCCGTTTTAACAAAGCAGAGATTTGCTATTTTTCAATGTCAGATTAACTAAAATCAAGAATTATACTACTCTATGTTTATTTCAAATTTATAAACAATATTTATTCTTTGATTTTTAGAAAAATGTTAAAAATATACCACTATGGATTGTACCTCCTCTTCATGGGCAGCTGCAGTAGTATATACTCAGACTGGGAGAACAAGCTGCAAATGATGTGTCCTGCCATGTATCCCCAAGTATTTACCAGCTATACTCCAGTGGGAAACTTAACTGGAGGGACTTTTACAAAACAGACAGATATATCTGATTTGCAACACTGCATTGCCACTTGCTGCAGTAAATCTGATTGCCATGTTGCTTTGCTGTACAACAAATCATGCTATCACATCCAGTGTATTTCCTCAAAACTTTGCCTACCTCTTTATAGGCCAGATTTGGAACATGCAAATTTTCCAACTATGGTGCTTGTGAAGCCCGTTGAGGAAGATAAAAGTTGGAGGTATTTTCTAAACCAGAGAAATGATGCCCACAGGTATTACTTTTCAAAAGTAGAAATATTATAAATAAAATTTTTACATTATATTTAATAAATAATATAATTTCAGCTCTTGGTTATCAGGCTCAGAAGATAGTGAGCCTGAAATTTCATATTTTGGAGCTACTGATCTTAGTTGTACTACTACGGAGGAGTGTGCAGAAAATGAAGTTTGCATTAAAAAAAATAAAAAGACTAATGTTGGTATATGTGAATGTATGCTTGATTACAAACGAAATCGTAATGGTAAAATATGAAACTACTTTAAATTTCCGGCTTAATATAAACTTACATTATTGTAATACTATCTTTATTTTTATATAATAGGCCTTTGCAGCTCTTATCAAGAATCACAAGATCTTGATTTGACAATAACACCAGATATAATTGAACCTAGGGTTTCAAAAGATTCCCATACACCTATCAAACCAGCTGTTAAACAAATATTTGTAAAAACAGTATCAAAAGAGGTACGCCTGCCAGAAAATGAAGTAACGTTATCGGCGTTTACCGTTCCATCCGAGGAACAGGTAAATGGCCATTATAATTATGCTTGGACTTTACTGCGACAACCAGATGCTCACACTGGAACAATGACTGACCAAAATCAAATGACAGTTAAGTTAAGCAATTTATCAGAAGGCTTGTATCAATTTAAAGTTACCGTAAGTGGATTAAATAGCTACGGAGAAGCATATGCAAATGTTACTGTGTTACCACGTAAGTTTTGTAATTTATTATTATGTTCTAAAACTTTCAATGCAAACTATTATACATTAATAATTGCTTGTCAATGTCAAATAGCCAAAAGAGTAAATCAAGCTCCAATTCCAATAATTTCGCCTGCATCTCAAATTGTTAAACTACCAAACACTGGAGCTGTCTTAGATGGTTCAGCTAGCAAAGATGATGATAAAATCGTCTCTTATCATTGGGAACTTCAACAGGGACCAATTGGATATCAGCCAAGTCTTGTTGATACTCCTACACTTCAATTAGACAACCTTATTGCTGGAAATTATACTTTTAAGTAAGAACAACGATTTGCACTCTTGATCTATTTTATAAAAATAATTTATTGTATATTCATTATTTAATAAATTTTTATAGATTAACTGTTGAGGACTCAGATCATGTAACAAATTTTACTACAGCTAACATAACAGTTTTAAAAATTACTGATTACCCACCAAGTGCTAATGCTGGTCAAGATGTTATAATCTACTTACCTCAAAATACCCTGACGTTGAACGGTAATTTAAGCACAGATGATAGAGGTATTGCTAGTTGGGAATGGACGAAAAGTCCATCCGACGAGAATAAGGCTGTTGATATGCAAAACACAAGAACGCCGTATTTGCAATTATCGAATTTAGAAGAAGGAATGTACACCTTTGTTCTCAAAGTCACCGACAATTCCGACCAGACTTCGACTTCGGAAGTACACGTTTTTGTAAAGCCCCCCACAAATAAACCTCCTAAAGGTAATAAATTAAATTATTTTATGAAAAAAATCAGATTAAAAACTTTCTTAATTATGTAATAAATAATTTACAGCTGATGCTGGAGATGATATTACTATTGCATTGCCTGAAACTCGAGCTGTCCTAGATGGATCCAGAAGCAAGGACGATATAAAAATTGTTTCTTATCATTGGGAACAAATTGAAGGTCCCAGCAAAGTATCATTTGCAGCGGCCAATGCATCTGTAACTAACGTCACAAAATTAACGAAAGGGGATTACGCATTTAAATTAACTGTCATAGACGACAATGGCAATAAAGATTCTGACACTGTTCAGCTAAAAGTGACTCAAAGTAAAAATAAAACAATTTTAAAATAATTGATTACTTAAACGAAACTTTTATTGATTTAATTAATAATTTATAATTTACAGATAAAAATGCTCCTCCGAAAGCCAACGCTGGCGGAGATCGTACTGTTATTATGCCAGTAAATGCCCTTATAATAAATGGAACTCAATCGTCTGACGATTTGCGGATTAAACAGTGGTTATGGAGTAGAGATCCAACGAGCTTAGCAATTGGAAATATTGTCGAAGAAACTGATAAGTCTCCTATTTTAATGGTATTGATTTTTCTTTCTTTATTACTTTATTCACGGTTAAAAATTTTAATTATTAAACACAACTTTATCAGGTCACCGACATTGTTCCGGGTCGTTACGTTTTTAAATTAAAAGTCACAGATGATCAAGGATTAAGTAGTGAAGATACGGCGTCGGTAATTGTAAAACCTGGTAAGATTTATTGTAATTTTTATTAATTAAATTGATTTTGTATTCATTTTAATACGCTATTACTTTTAGATTTACAACAGTACAATTTAGTAGAATTAACTTTGAATATTGGAGCTCATTTATTAACAGAATCTCAAATGGATTCTTTAATTGTTAAATTACAAATGTTACTTCGAGAAGAAACGTCAATTGTTGTACGCAGTCTAAGAGCTGAACCTCATTCAGGTAAAGTCGTTTTAATATTTTTTGTTGAAAGAAAGGATGGTAAATCAACAATGCCTGGACCAGAGGTAGTTAATAAATTGAAAGAAAAACTTAGACAAGATTCTGGTATACTACAACTATCAGTTGCAAAAGTTGACACTGTTATTTGTCAAAATAATTGTTCAGGTAAGTACAAAAGCATAATCTTTTCAATTTCAATCTACTATTAATAAACTTACTTATATATAATTAATTTTAAAGGACATGGAACTTGTGATCAAGAAACTAGGCAATGTCTCTGTGAAGCATTTTGGATGCAAAATCTTATTCAGATATACTTTAAAAACGGAGAATCTAATTGCGGTGAGTGTTATTAAATCATTAAATCGGCCTATTTAAAAATTTGTTTTTTCTAATAAATTTGAATTTTTTTTAGATTGGAGTATATTATACGTCATCATAGCATTATTGTCATTGGTGATTTGTTGGATTGCATTAGTTTGGGGATTAATCTGTTTCTGTCAAAGAATATGTTATGGAAAACGTCGTGTATTGCGTCCAAAGAAAAAACCAGCTCGTTATTCTTTGCTTCAACCTGAACCTGAAGATGAAAGCACAACTTGTAATAATTTATTTTTATTTTTAAAATTCTCAAACTCATTCTTACAATTTTATTTAAACATTTTCTCTTAGTTTCAGCTCATAAAATGGTATTATCAGAATCTGATTCGGATTCTGATGATGTAATGTTTGATAAATTGAAGGGTAAACATAATGGTCATTTGAGAAATGCAAAATCCCGAAATGGATTTATAAAATCTAATTCAAAAGTAAAAACATAAGGTAAAATATTTCTATGTATTATTTAATGAGAAATTATTTAAAAATAGTATAATTTATTTTAAAAAAATTATTACTAATTTATGTTCTAGAAATACATACACCAACACATTCCAAATAAATAAAAAAGAAATTAACTAGTCAGTTAATGGGCTGTTACTTAAAAGATGTACCTAAAGTCAAATAACAAGTGGATGAATGCTATTTGTAAAATATTCAATTGATTTTCTCAATTGATTACTATCCACTTGTTGACATATACGAAAAATTTCTTATATTTTATATCTGTGGTATACTAGATAAATTGTGCTATATTATTCTGTAATCTATAAGTATTTTTTATTTAATTGAAGCAATTTTTCAAACAGTACTTTTTGAGAAAAGATGCTGCAAGTTATACAAGATCAACTGTTTATTTTAAAATTTGACAAATGCATCACAAGTTATAAAATTTTTATTGTAATATGATGTGCCTACTTCAAAAATCACAGCCAATTTTAATATTTTTTAACTATTTTAATTATAAAGCTAAAAACATGACTGCTTCATTGTAGTACCCTCTTCATAAGCTTTATTTAAATGCACAGATTGTTTGTCATAGTAGATACATCATACGCCACAAGACTGTGATTGTCAATACTTTTATCTGTGGTGTTTTGTAAATTGAACAAATTGAATATTATTAAATATTCATGTATTAAAAATTGAGCATTCTATTATATTTTAAATGGATAAATTTTACGATATATATGTATTGTAAAAAGTTGAATAAAAAAATGTCTGAGAAAAAGAAATATGGTTTTATAAAAAATTCTTTTTCTTCATTTATTTGGTACATTGTAATTCAGAAGATTTTTTTGTCAATACAAAACTTTCTTTAGAGATAAAAATATTTTCCTAACATATACTTTTCTTTCAATGATCATTATTTTTTTCATTTTTTTCAATCACAGTTAGTACCCCTTCTTCTTGATATTTTTTACACAATGGATCATCTTCTTTTACAGCAAATGATAGTACAGCCTTTTGATAATAGTCAGGAGCAATTTCTAGATTACTAATAACCATAGAAAGTAAATGAGCCCTTTCACAATAAATACCTGTTGCACATAAAATTATTAAAATTAACTTTATTAGTCAAACAAAATCTCAAATTAGTTAATTTGAATCAAAACTTTTTTAAGTACCTGGTGCATCATGCATCAAATGTGTAAAATGTACATGTAAATGATAATAAGATGGTTGATAATGGAGAAAAACTCTGAGTTGAGATGATGGTAGATTGTACTTTTTTAAAATAACTTCAGATCCTTTATCCCTTATATTTTTTAGTAAAGGTAAATGAGAATCATCCAATTCTCTTAGGGACTTTATTCTTTTTCTTGCTATAACTAATATATCTAGGGTTGGAACAGAACCATCCCATTTCAAATCAGGTAGCATAACAAATCCTTTTTCTGGATCACTGTCTTCATGAATAATTTTTTCAAACTCAGCTTTATGATCTAAAATATTATCTACCCACTGAAAATTCATTAATTTTAGTTAAATCAATAAACAGAATCAATGTTGATACAACAGAATTAATTAAGTATACATACCTGAAGAGAAAAGTTGCTGGATTCCAAATGGGGTTTAGTGATTTTTTCATAAATCTCATATGTCTCATTTACAATATATAATTCTTTTCTTATAAACTTATCTAAATGCTTCTGAGTTGCTGGATGGATAATTGTAGTGTTTAAACCTGTATAATCAAGGAAAATCATATTAGTCTTCTCTAAGTAGATTAATTTATGCAAATTTTTCAATGAAACAATAATATTGCTATTTAAATTGATGTTTAATAATTAATCAAAATGTATATATAAAACCTTTTTTTCTCAAGTATCTTATTATAGTGCAGAAAGCTTATTGGCTTAGTTAAAAAAGCTGTATATATGGCTTAGTATAATTGCATTAACATATAAATAGCTTTAGCACACTCTGCATTTGATAAATTAATAACGAAAGTATTAGAAATAAAAAATACGAAAATCAGCTGATAAAACAATGGAGAACCAACTGTAAGACTCCGACTCCGTTCTGTTTACCAACATCGGAAAAGCCGTGTAAACAGAGGAAAAGAGGTCGTGATAAAAGAGAAGCGGGAATGTGTGAAAAGGTCGTTCGCACAGTGGCCAACCACAAGTCGAAAAGCAAATAAAGATGCCGGGAAGAGAAAAGGTGTAGGGAAAAGGCGGGTAGGACGTACCATTGTGCTCGCGAGTCGGGAAGCATTCGTAGTTGCCGTACACGTCATTTTTGAACAGTTTGCGTATGATGGTGCCCTCGTTGAAGAAGCCGCGCTTGAGGAATATCTCGTCCTCGGGGAAGACGCGCTTCTCGAGGATGACGATGGCTGGGGACTCGTAGCCGCGAAAGCGGCCCTCGATGAAGATCTGCTTGCGGACGGTGTTGACATCGAGGACCCGGGTCATCTGGAAGGCCGAGAGGTTGAGCGCGGCATCGTGGACGCTGCCGTCCTGTAGCTTCTCCGACTCGGCGTCGATCGAGTCCAGCCGGGGCTTCTTGCCCGAGGGTTCGTTCTCGGTGCTCGTAGGCGCCTCGGCCGCGTTTGCCTCCGCCATGTTAATTTATCACCGTTTTTATAATCGTGCTTTTTTCTCTCGCCTTTATCGTTTCGAGCCCGCGACAAGATCGCGATACCGAGAGAGAAAGAGAGGAGAGAGCGGTTCGCACGCGCCAAAGACTGCGGGGAAGCCGCCGCCGCCGCCGCTGCACCGCAACACACGGGGGCTATCCGTCGCCGCCGCGTGCCTTGCCCCCACCCTCGGCGACGATGCGGCACGCCGGTCCCCCACTTTTCCCTCCTCCGTGTTGCGGTCTGCGCTCCGCCGCGCTGCTTATGTGCTGCAAGTGCCTCTTCTCGGGAGACTAATTTGCTCTAGCGCTCCCTCTCTCTCCTCTTCTACCTTTCTTTTTCCCGGAATTTTTTCGGGCCAATGAAAGTTTTATTGTGTCTCTATCGCGCTTGCTGATTCAATTGCAGAGGCTGTTTGTGCAATTTTATTTAACAGAATTTTAAAAACCAATCGTTTCATGGAGTTAAAACTTTAACAATAATAAACAGCTAGTTGTAACGTTGTTAAGGAAGACATAATTATGATTTAGTGAGAAATGAAAGATTTTTTATTTAACAATTTAAACAGATTGTTTGATAAAATAGTTATTGAAACATTTTCTATGAAATTCAATTATTTTATGTACAGTACCTTACACAATGTACACAGATTTTTACACTTGAAAGAAAAATTGTAAAACAGTTTGTTTAATCTATATACAAATATACACGCAAGAGAATCTTGCTTGTTAACAATGAAATTAACAATTGCTAAAAATGATTAAAAATTAAAAAAAAAAAAAATAACAAAATCATGTCATGCGTGAAAATGTTCGATCAACGATTTTAAGGTTTTCTAAACAAAGCCCTCTCTTTAGCAAGATCGCGCCTAATGGCGCGCTGACGATGCAGTATATCGTAATCCTGAAACATGACTTTCAGCGTACCGATGAAGAGCGGCAAAAGTGGCAGGTTGGACAAGCTAATCGACATGAAATCATAAGCAATGCCAATGCGGTTGTAATCGATGTTGCTGCGCTTGCTGTCCGGTAGATTAGGCAGCTTGCTGTAGCGCTGCGAGAAATGGGTGAGCAAGGTGAAATTCGCGTCGGCTTTGACGCCTATATTAACCGCCTGGGAGAAGGTTGAATGCCGCTTCGAACTGGCATCCCTCTCCATATTATCCTCCATCGTAGCTTCGTGGATCAACAGGAAACTGTTGCGTGCGAGCTCGACTAGCTTATCGCAAGGCATCGTGTCGCCACTGCAAGCACATACAATTCAATTGGAATTCAGCCAAAAGCATGCTTTTTCGTATATTGCGCGGTACTTACCTGTAGCATATCTTCCTTCCGTCTTTCAAAGTTATCGCAACAGCGTAGGCGAATGAACAGTGCCTTACGAATGTCGTACTAATATTACGAACGTTTAGACTGTCATGTAATTCGTCTATCATCGTGTTGGGTAGAATAGGTTGGTTCAGTGAAATATCTCTATTACTGAACAGTCGAAAATGATCTTCAATTGGATCGAATCTTTCATGATAATAATGAAGATATGAAGATATTTGTTGAGGTGCAAGTAAAATCAGAGGTTCATCAGTTACTTGCTTTCTTTGTTTTAACAAGCCAATAAGGCCTAAATGATGATCTGCATGTAAATGCGAAATATAAATCACCTAAAAATAATTAGAATGAAGAAATGAGGTATTTTTTTAAATTTATTTATTTTATTAATATTACCTTAATAGATCTCAAAATTTTATCAATTTCGGTTTTGCCAAAGAATGTAAACAACTGATTAAAAGTTGACTCTCCACAATCTAGCAATATACTTTTATCCTCCTCTATTTGAAGCAACATACCGCTAGTATTTCTTACTTTATTTGGTATTGAAGAACCAGTTCCTAACATTAACAGTTTTGGATATTCTTCAACATTTTTTAAAGCTTTGGTTTTGGCATTTATTTCTGTCTGTAGATCTGCTAAAGAATCCAACAATCCATCTGTATCCATTAATTCTTGAATGTACTGCTTTGGATAAATATTAATATTGCTTGTACAGTCCAACCCCTTATTTGGACGCAAATGAACTTTATCTAAAGTTTTACAACGACGAACTTTTAATCCTTCTTGTAGCTGCAAGAAATAAATTTATAAAGAATTTGACACAGTATTCGAAGTTTTCAATTATAGTGTTGAAATTATAATGGCTTAAATTTATACTTTATAGAATAAAATTGAATTTATTAAAGAAACTCACAAAATTTAAATCTAATTGATCACTTTCATGTGTTTCTGCTTGTTGTTGAGTGTCAATTTCTTCATCAAGATTGCTGTCAATACTGGATTTTGAATTTGAATCAACAAAGTGTTTTTTGTTTTCAAAAAAAGGAAATACTTCAGGGTGGATTAAATGAAGTTGATGCTGCATTTTATGCATGGTTTCACTATGGTAACCAGTGTTTTCTTCATTTAGTATTAGATGAATAGTATTTGGCCCAAATTTATGCATCCATTTTTTATATTTTGAATTATTAAGTACATGTTCAGGTGTGAAATGTACTATTGTTTGAACCTCATTGTTTTTGTTTATTAAATTGTCTTGATACTTTGTAAATGATGGATTACAAGTAATAAGAGGTATCCATTTTTCATCAGGACATTCTACAACTAAATTACCAAAAATATTTAAATTAATAACATTATTTATTACAAAAATATAAGTAAATATTAAATAAAAAGAATCACTCACTAATAAAGATTGGACTATCCCATTCAACAATATCTTGATATCTAATTACTGTATCATCTGCAAGTGTAATATTATTTCCTTCTTTTAATTCTGTTAGAAGAGATTCATCAAGGTTTTTTAATTCAGTTCGCTTATTAAAATCTATAGATTTCTTTTTAGACAACCTACAAATATAAACTATAAGATCTTCTGTTTCACTATGACAATTTAAAATTCTTCTCTTGTTTCTGGATGGTAGAGGTATTCCATTAAACTCATAAGAATAAAAATTGAAATTTTCAATAACTACAGAAGAATCACTAAAATCTTTTCTTGGTGAAGTATTTGGTCTTTGCAACAAAACATAATCTACAGTTAAAATTGGATCACTAAAAGCTCTAGAAGTATCTGCAGACTTGACTGTAAAGTTGTGTAATAGCATAAAATTTCGAGTTGCTTCCATTATTCCAATAGAGTCTTTAGGTCCATGAAGAGTTATAGATTTTAGACCTAGTTCTTTTACTGTAAGGGCTACCCCTGGTATGCCACCCATTTGTGTCCATGTAGGTCTGGTTACAAATATATGCTCTAATTTTGATAGTTTTATATGATATTCATTAGACAGGCGTTGCATGCCTTCTCCACAGTTGAAAATGTAATTGACTTGGTCTGTGCAAAGTACAACAGATCTGCTGTCTCCTCGTGCTCCATGACCAACTACCTATAATAATATTACTATTAAAATTCAAACTGCACCTACTATAAGTTATAATAATCAAAAGATTGTCATTCATCACTCAATAGTAAAATATATAGCTAAGCTGGTGAAAAAATTATTTTAAACAGTGACCTAAACTGTTTGTTTTCATTTACCTGAAGGAATGCTTGATATGGAGCAGATTTAGCAGCTCTATTTTGTATTTTTAAACGAAAATGCTGTTTTTGTAGTCTCTCGTAGCGTTTGACTAAGTCGGAAGAATTATGCCGGTAGCCGGACTGTTTGCAAACTGTCGTAACTACAACTATTCGGTTGGCTTTAACAAAGGTACCGAGTTTGCTTAAAACCATTGCTTATAATTCAATGTCACCAGGTAAAAGGCAAATAATACGTCAAAAAAGATGTGCTTGATTCCATCCCCCACGTCCACGTGCGTCAACAGCACACCCCATAGCACAGCTTAACAAGTTCTAACCTTCATTGAAGATCACGTTAGGTTTGGTTAGTTATATTATGCTCTTTTGCAAGTATATTTTTGTAACTAAGATTTCCATTACGTAAAAAAATTAATTTTTTTTAATTTTTACGGAAATCAAAAACAATTACAGTTATTGCAGAGTACATAATTTTTCAAAAGTTATTATTCGTTTACCATTGGTGGAGAAAAGGTTTAATAGGAGTGCTCAATGTTTAAAATTACGTATCTCTGTAATATTTTATTATATTTATTGCAATATGAACAATATTTTTTCTCAATAGCGATTCAATATTAACATATAATTTAATATACATGAAAGAAGATTTTATTAAAAATAAAGAGATTAACTGCAAATTGCTTAAAAGTATTTTTTTTTAAATAAAAATAATTTTATAATTTGATACATACAAATAAACAATTGATTATCTGACCAAGTTACCTCAAAGTACTAGTCATTAATAATTGAATAGCAAAATCACTGTTGTAAGTGAAAATAAATTTACTTATTGTACATAGTAATACAACATTGTTAAATGTACACATTGAGTGAAAAAGTAAACATGATGAACTAACGTACTCTAACTAAAAACTATGAATAAAATTGACAAGGAATTTCATCACAAATGAAATTACTCATGATTTCGTTTATCAAAAACACAACGTTCATCAGCGCATTATACTCTGTTACCAAAAATTTCATTCCAAACTTTTTGCATTTTTGGTATAAATGACAAGACAATAAGAATCTTACTGTTTATAAATGACAATTTAATTACAAATTGTGTTTTCACGTCATACCCACATTCTCATATTTGCAAATAATTGCAAATTTCTTTCACACTGTCTGTCATCGATATACATCGTATTTGTTTCAAAGTATGTGCTAACTTAAACTGGAGACCTAAAGATGACTTCTGCAAGTAAGAAAAGAATCTCCACGGTGTCATCTGCATGCGTTTTCAAACTTAATTATTTTGAGTTTTTATAGACAATACAAATGTTCACTTCACTAAACCCATTTTTTTTGCTTCAACTTCATAAATGAGTAACCTCCACATTTTCACAACAAATACTTCAGCTTCTTCATCAAGAACCTAAGGCAAAAATTCACAAAAAATCTTAGTTACATATATATTACAGAGTTATATGAAGTTTCGAAATTCTTACCATTTGTACATCATCAAGGATACCTTGAGGAGAACTTCCGGCCATTACTTTACTACAAATAAAATCAACTAACGTTGGTTCTGGCTCACCTATGTATTCGATGATTTTTTTATTTATCCAAGGACGTATTCTTTTTTCCATTAGCGACTAAAATAGAATAATGGTATAATTTTTCAATTCAAAATTTAAGAAAATTAAATAAAATAATTATTACATTATCAATAACAGCCCAGTCAAGTTGGTATCCAAACAGCGCGCTTTTGTCGGTAGGAATTTTGTCAATAAGAGATTTTATATGTTTCCTCTTTTCTTCTTGAGATTTCGAATTTTCTTCTTTTGTAGTTTTCGGAGCGTCATCGGGTTTCTTTTTCTTTTCTTCGCCGTAATCTGAAATCACAATGATGAGTATGATTTAAAAAATTTCAAATGCTTTGTCACAAATTATTTTTTAATAAATTATTCTTTACCTATAGGTACAAGTTTACGCTTTTTGGTATTACTTGTGCTGTCATCGTCATCGTCATTGTTAAAAACGTCTTTAACATCAATACGGTTTTTCTTGCGCGATTGCGTTGAGTTTTGCGAATTAGGTATTGTACTTGGACTAGCTGGTGTCTTGTTACCAATCGCATGCTCTCCTCTTGAACCGCCGACGGCCATTGCAAAAGGAACGAAATTACCTGAAACGCAAGCGCAAAATGTTAGACAAATCATGAGGATTACATGAAGATGCATAATAAAAATATTGTATACACTCACTGCTGGCGACTTTGTCAGTATCGCTAGTTATCGAAGTTCTCGAGTCTTCGTCGTGTTGCGGTGGCTGCTGCATGTGATGCAGTTGTGGTGGCGGTGGTGGGGTCATCGACCTCGGCGAGCTGATCCTAGGCTTTTCCATTTTGATAGGTTCGAGATCGATCTGTGGTATTTCATCGTGTTGTAATTCTTCAACAGGCTCACGATGGTGATGCCTGTGATGCCTACGATGGTGATGGTGATGTGGTCGCGGTGGCGTCCGCGATATTTCCTGTTGGATTTGCACTGCCCCGTTGTCGTAATGCGCCGCCTCGTCGCTGTCACTGTCGATTGGCTCGGTTTCGATAGGCGGCATCTCCGGCACGGGCTTATCCTTGTGTCTCGATGTAGGCTTCTCATCATCCTCGTCGATGATCGTTATCACGGGTTTCGGTTTGTACTGTTCCTCCCGCTCGGCTTTTAGCTGCAAAATAATCTTGAAATTAGCCAAAGCTCCGCCTACACGGCAATCTCCAAGACAAATGAGAATGAACCTACCCTTTCAAACTCAGCCGCGGGATCGGCGTAACTAGAATCGGCGTAGAGCTTCTCTCGAAGTCTCTGTAGCTCCTGTCTTTCAGCGCACCTGTCCCTGGAGTCTGCCTCGGCCTCGACTGCGCGTTCCTCGAGCCTGCGCGCAAGCTCCTTGCCCTTGTAGTACTTGGTGTCGTCGCGCTCGTCGTCGTAGTCCTCGAGGAACTCCTTAAGGCGTTTGGCCTCGCGTTCACGAGCTTCGCGTTTCGCCCGCTTCTTCTCGAGCTCCTTCTCGTACTCCTTGAGCTTGCGTCTCTCGCGCTGCTCCCAGGCCCGCAGGCGCTCCTGGTAGGCCGCGTCCTTTTCGCGCGCTCTCCTCTCGTTCTTCTTGCGCTCCTTGGCCTCCTCCTCTTCCTCTCTCTCGCGCATGATCTCCCTCTCGCTCTTGCGCGCCTCTTCGCGCTCTCGCTCACGCTCCCTGTCCCGCTCCCGCTCGCGAATTTCTCGCTCGCGCTCGCGTTCCCGGTCGCGCTCGCGTTCGCGCTCCCTTTCCCGCTCTCGTTCTCGCTCCCGCTCCTTTTCCCTCTGCTCTCGGTCGCGCTCGCGCTCACGCTCCCGGTCTCGGTCGCGCTCGCGCTCGCGCTCCCGGTGCCTAGGCTCGCCGCCGTCTCGCTCCCGGCGTTGTTCTCTCTCTCGTTCTCGCTCCCGATCTCGATCCCTCGACCTGTCGTGACAAAACAAAAAATAAGCATTTTAGTTAATCGTGCTCTCAATAATAATCAATGTTATTGGGTAAAATGACATGGCTTACCTCGATTTGCTACGGCGTCGATCCCTGCGACTGCTGCTGACGCTGTCACCCCTGCTCTTATGCGGACTGCTGATTTCTCCGTCCTCATCGTGCTTGCTACTCCCGTCCTCGTCCTTGCTCCGCTCCTTTCGCTCCTTTTCCCGCTTTTCTCGCTCCTCCTTCTCCTCCTTCTCCCGTTTCTTCTTCACCTGGGCCTTCTCCTCTTCTTGTTTCTAAAAAACACAAGGCAAACACGCCGACTTTTAATTACTTTCACACTCGCACGATTTTCGCAATTGTTTGTAAATAAATATAAATGTGATCGAGCTCTTTTAAAAAGAACAAAAACAATTTGTAGGATGTAAAACGATACTCTAACAACAAACGTTTTTGGTTTTTTTTTTTTTTCAAAATGTTGATAGAAAAAGAAAAAAAAAGTTGTCCTTATTACTTTTACAGTAAGAAAAACAAAGAATTTAAAAAGAAAATAAAAAACAATAAATGATCAGTTGAATTAAATTAAATAAATTTGATTGATAAATCTATGTTGATCGTAGTTTCGAGCCAGTGACTATAAGCTGTGGAAAAGAAATCAGCATCCTTAGGGATAAGAGTTCCAATTCTCGATTAATCTACGTTTAGTGACGCACATGGAAATGATTTATCAGTGATTCACTATTGGATTCTGTTCTCTAATGGTCTCTACAGCTTTTCATCGAGAAGTAGAAACATTACCTCCTAATAATCGAAATTCGGTGACGAATTGATCAACGCAAACGCGTAAACATTTACCCATCAACTTTGCGTCACTGACTCGAAAATCGGTAATTTTGAGTATTCAAGTAAATTATGCGTAAAATTATATGTATATTTATATAATATCTTCGTTTTCGCAGTCTTCATGGTCTTACTCACAACTTTGAAGTACCTGTAGATTTAGGTTGGCCGCTGTTCAGGTTACTCTGGGAGCCTTTACAGAACGAGAGGAAGAAAAGAGAAACAAGATTTCCTCAAGAGATGTTTGATTGTTTTTTTTTTGTGTGATATTTTTTGTTTTTGTTTTTAATAAAGACTAATTGTTGATCTTAGATCTAAAGCTTACGATCTAAACGGCTTTGGTACAATAAAAAAAAAATGGAAAAAAAAGAGACAAGATTTTCGCTTAAAAGTGTACGCTGCAGCCTCGTGTATAATCGTATAATAAATAATAATGGTGTGCAGAGTCCGAGCGAGCCGAAGGCCGCAAGCGCGTACTCACAACACGCGAGCGCGCCTCTCGGTCTCGCCGTCACCCCGATGCACTCGTTTAAACAACTATGCTAATTACCCTCCTGAGGCTTTCTAATACTTCACGTCGATACTTTTTTTGCATCGTCGTGGCCCAAGGGTTTCTCATATTTAATCGATCGTTAATTTTTAATGTTGAAAATATGCTTTATACCGATTGCCGGTGCTCAGTGCAGGCGAGTAGAACGAGGAAGATGAAGCACTCGCATTCGCTTTCTCACTCTTTTTCTTTCTCTCTCTCTCTTAATCTCTTTCAATCTCTTTTTTTTTTGTAAATTTGTATTTCTCGCTTTTTAGATTAATTGATTCATTAATCGCAATCTCGGCTGTACACGTGTTTGTGAGTTGCCACCAGCCGATTTTCTAGCTACAGCTGTTGAATATTGAAGGCACAATTACAAAAATTCAGGCAACTCAGAGACGTCAAGGAATTCTACGGACGTGGATAATTTAATGTTTCAACATGCAGACGTGAACATCAATCATAAAGTTTGCTTTGGAGTTTGTACAAGATAGAGTCGAGAAAAATATAATTTTTTCTGTATTGAACGAATCAAATACTAATAGGTAACAACTATAATATTTCAAAACTAGTCTTTCAATTTCATCACATCAATACTTTACAGAAAAAATTAATTTTTTTTTCGTTAGAAAATGTAATTTGCCAAAACATTGTCAATTGACTTTTCAATAAATGTATCAAATAAGTGATATTTTACAGCAAAAAAATTTAGAAGTTGAAATGTGCAGCAATAAAGTGCTTCTTACAGAAAGAGACAAGAGAGACATCGTTAATGTAATTGTATAAAATGAGGGGGCCTTTGTAACGATTAATATTTAGTTTGGTACAATGGCTTAACGTTGCCTATTTGGTTGATTTTTGTTGTTGATCATTTTTTTTGGTGAATTTTACTCACGGTATACGAAGTCGGCTGCTGGCAGTGCCGAGGGGCGCTGGATGAGAGCACCTATGGTACTACGTACATGTCTGATCGTGTGAGAAGGCCGAGCAACATTGGCTGTTTACACAAAATAAAGAACAACTGAACGCTCTCCATCTCGTCCAAGGAAGAAATAAAAGTGTGTGCAGTGAGAGCTCTCTCGCCGGAATATGCTTTCCTTTTTTTCTACTTTTCAACTTATATAGATTTCATGTGCAACTATTATTAACGCAGCTGAACAACTTTCAGTCAAACAGAGTAACCTTTGAGAGAGCACATTTGTGTTGCGACTAGAAAAATGAAATAGAAAAAAAGAAAAAAAAAACACGAATGAAGCAAAAGAAACTCGAGTTTCGCGCTTCTCTCCTTTCGGCTGGCTTCTCGATGATTTCCGATGCTTTTTCGTAAATTATTGAACGAGCTGTCTCTTCCCACCCCACAATATCCCATTCCCCCCATTATTCATAACACCGAATCAATTTTTCGATGTAACAGCTTTTGTTAAAGCAGTGTAAATTATCTTTACCTTCATGACTTCCCGAAACTTTCCGATTTCTCGAGTGATTAGATCGCGCTTACTTTCTTCGATCTCGGCATCGTCCAGATTCAGCATTTTGGGCACTGATGATTTTACGGGCTCCTCTATAAAATTATTGTATTTGTTACCTCAGTAAATTAAGATTTTGCCTTGTACCAAAGCTGTAAAATTTGTAATATTTACCTAAATTATTCTGAACTGCTTCAAGATCAGTTAAATGTTCTGAAATTATTTGCTGAATTCGCGCAATTGCTTCAGCATCCACAGCCTTCATGCTATCATCCATATAATCATCATTATCTTCTGAATCTGCAGGGTCAGTTTGGGCTTCATCTTGTAAAGGAGACGACCCTCCTTTAAGCTTTTTCCGCCTTTCAGCTAAAGAATAATATTTTTCTTTTAATTAAATATTGTTAATTTTCTAATTAGAGTTCAAGTTCAAAACTTTTTCACTTTACTTTTGCAAATTATTTTCAAGAAACAATCCTAGTCTTTACAAGTATTGAATAATTAAATATTAAATATGTAAAACTAACCTTTGAATTGATCCAACACTACTTCTGTCTTAGCATCAACTTTAACCACCAACTTTTTACTACCAATTTCCATGTCATGTAATATTCGAGTCGCTCTTAAGCCAGCATCTGGACCAGCATATTCGCAGAAACCAAATGCCTGAACCCTTTTCCAAGATACTACATGTCCACAAGCACCAAGAATGTGTCTGATCATGATATCAGGAGCTCGGTCCATAATATTACCAACAAATACAGTAACTGGAGGCCCAGATTCTCGTTCTCTTTTAGCTGGCTTTGGTGCATCTTGTCTTTGTTGTTGTGATTGTGATCTTTGATTATTATTATATCTAACAGCTGGAGCAGATGTTTGCATAGCTGAAACTGGTGTAGGTACCATCTAAAACAATACAAGATATTAATAAAATTTGCATCAGTTAAGATGTTTTATTATACTAGAAAACGTTTGAGGTAAATATTTTCAAAGGTTTTGGAAAAATATAAAATCTTTAAATCATTATTAAACTTACAAATATGTTGACCCATACTGATGTTGATTTAAAAATCAATAACTTATAAACTATTTATTATATTTTTTGTAAAAAATAATATAATATACTTATATATACAAATAGATGAAACTTACATGAGGCATTGGCATCACACCTCCAATCATAGGTGGTGGAGCGCTGACCATATATGGCATAGGCGGAATGCCCGGAATACCCATGGGGGTTTGTCCTGGGTATGACATTTTGCAAAAGTTACAAAAACTCCTTGCACAATTGCAAAACAATCAATCTGAAACGCCAAAAATTCAATCAAACATCTAACACCAGTCAGTTTAAGCACTAAAAAAGGCAACCATCAAGCGAGCAGGCAATGTTGAAGAGCATGAATCAGATACAAGACAGCTGATCAGCAGCTGAATTAAAAGTTTAAAAGTACTAACAATGACGACTTTAAAAAATCTTGCTACACCAAATCGGAGTCGTCGCTAAGGAAGCCTACAGGAGCAATTTTAACCGGTCGCGAGAGCTCGCAAAAGTTATGGGTATGTTTACCGGTGCGCGAGTAGAGCAGCAACGAGATGAACCGACACAGTTCCCGGAGGCTATCAACGATAAACGCTCGTCGTTTCGGCAAGACAATTCAGGCCCGAGCGCCGTGCAAGAGGCGGCGAAGATAAGACTCTCGAGCAAACCTAACCAAGTCGGTCCGGCGGAGTCCGGGTGTCAAGCGCGCGACGCGACACGCGGCGGCTGGGCTTCAGGGTTGCCTGCTCGCTCTCGCCCAAATGCTGTTGGAGCTCTCCTGCTGGGACTACTCGGAGCAGAGAGTAGCAGGCACTCACTCAAATTCGCAGACGCAGAGATCAAGGAACTTTAACCATGGCGGGGGGGTCCGCGGGGAGGACGTCACATAATCCCCGGCAGCAGCAGAGCAGCAGTAGCAGCAGCAGAAGCGGCGCCGATGGCAACACTCCGACTCGCTCCCTCGGAGTTCTTTCGGTCGGCCGGTGAAGCGGTCCTTTTGCCGGGCTTGAAACACTTGCAAGACGCTATCCTCTGCCGCCAATACCCGGGCTCTCTCGTGCCTGCTCCTGGCTGGTGTGTAATCAGGCGCTGCCCGCTCGCCCGACCGACGCCATTGCGATTTTTTCCTCGTCCAGCATTACACTCACACATACACTGGCGCCGCTGTTCTCTCTCTCTCTCTCTTACTCATTCGCTTTTACCCTTTCTCTTTCTCTTTCTAACCTTCTGCAATTATATCCTTGTATATATCTCTTGGACTCCTTTTGCCGACGCCGCGTGTTTTCTCAGTTCGGAGTCCGGAGTTCGTACGAAACTGTAAAAGTCAATACGGCTACAAAAAGAAGAATAATTATAAACGTGTTCAGTTTTTTGAACTTATTACAAAAATGCTTTCTATGGGTTTACGTTTTACGTGGTTATAAGTATACTTGAAAATTTGATAACAGTAAAGAAACTTGAATAATTAAATATTATTTTCTTAGAAGAAAAGACATTTAATTATTGTTTATCACCGTATCAAGTGCAGGAGTAACTTGACAAGTTTTTTTGTTTTTATTTTAAATTTACCGCCTAACAGCAATACTTATATCGATTTATTTGAAGTATAGTTAGAGTCGTTAGAGAAGGGATTAAAAAATTATTTTAAAATAACTAAAACTCTTGAAATGTTGATGTCATTGAATGAAAATAAATATATTTCTTACTTAATTTTTATTGATATCGTATTATCAAAATTACGAAAAAATTGCATTGATTTTCAAGTGAAACGATTCCTCGAAGCTCTCGATATTACCAGGACGACCTATTATGGCGACCAATGGTCACGTGACTCAAACCCACTCTAAATCTAGCATTTCCAAATCAATATTTTAATTGAAAAAAAATGGGGTGAATAAATATTTTGTTCAATTAAAATTGCAAAAAATTTAATAATTATCAACAATTATATCATCGCAATACTGTTATTTAAATATTGCGATAAAAAAATTCAAATTTGGAGTGGACGCGCAGCCGCCATTTGTAATGCCAAAAATAATCGTTAAATTTCAAATGCTTCAATCCGCGTCACTTTAGCTTTACCCGCCAGTTCTGTTTGGTTGAGTGTGGTATAAGCATGAATTGTTGTTTAGCCAGTGTTTAGTAGCTATAAGTGTATGGTAATTAACTTTATTTTACTGTAGACTTTATTTTGTGATCTCACAACTTACAGTGTTGCGACTTACTCCATTTTTATTAAACTATTTCTGTGTAATTTTTTTTTTTTTTTTTTTTTTTTTTTTTTTTTTTTTTTTTTTTTTTTTTTTTGATAGTTTTGAAACTCAGCAATGTATTTGTACTTGGTGGTAATAAATGCAAGTAAATATTAAACAGTTTGACTAATAAATTTTAGCAAAGATGACAACTGAAAATCAACCAAGCAGTAAGGAGGCTCCAGATCAAGCTATGGAGGTGGATACTCCAGAAGCAGGTGATGCACCCGAAACTGAAGCCGGAGCAGAAAAAGGTTGGCGAGTCTCTGAAGATATTTACATCCCACCACCACCACAAGAGTTTGGTGAATATGATACAAAAGGACCAAGGTTGATGATTGTCAAAATAGTGACTAAGAATTTCAAAAGTTATGCTGGTACCATAGAAATTGGTCCTTTTCATAAGGTATTTACTATTTTTTTCTTTAGTTCTTGCTTGAATTTTAAATTTATCAGATGTAATAAATAGTTATTTTATTTGTGAATTTTTAGTGTTTTTCGTCGATTGTTGGGCCAAATGGTAACGGCAAAAGTAATGCAATTGACTCTATGCTCTTTGTATTTGGTTACAGAGCAAACAAAATCAGAACTAAAAAAGTAGCAGAGCTTATACACAACTCAAACGAACACCCTAATTGTTCTAGTTGTACAGTTTCTGTTCATTTTCAACAGATTATTGACTTGGTATATTGATTTATTTGATTAATTATAATTTTAATATTGTATTTATTGTAAATTTTAACTGATGTTTGTATTAACTTTCAGGCTGGCCAAGATTACCATATTGTTCCAAACAGTGAGTTTGTAATATCAAGAACTGCATTTAAAGACAGTTCTGCATTTTATGAGATCAACGGGAAAAAAGTACAATTCAAAGAAATATCAAAATTGTTACGATCTCATTGTGTGGATTTAGACCATAATAGATTTTTAATTCTTCAGGTACTAATGTACATAATATGCATGCCTATTAAATTTAACATTTCATTTTTTTTTATCACATATTAAATTAGGAAAATATCTTTGTTTTAGGGTGAAGTAGAACAGATAGCTCTAATGAAGCCAAAAGGTCAAACTGAGGGTGATACTGGAATGTTGGAGTTTCTTGAGGATATAATTGGAACAACTCGATACAGGCAACCATTAGAAAAGTTATTTGAAAAAGTTGAATTTTTGTCAGAAGAGCGTGAAGAAAAATTAAGACGTTTAAAAGTTGTTGAAAAAGCAAAAGCTGAACTAGAAAAACCCATGCAAGAGGCTGTTCAATATTTAAAATCCGAAAATAGTATCATAAAATTACAACATCAGTATTACCAGTGTAAAAGGTAAATATTAGTACAAATAAGAATACAATTCTGATATCTTTTAATAAGAAGTAACATTTATATTTTAATTCTAGATTTGAAACTTCAGAAGAACTAAAGAAAGAAGAAGAAGATAAAAAAGAGTTAGATGAAGATTTGAACAAACTCGTTGAAGAAATGAAAAGTATTCAAAGTGAAAAAGAAGAAAAAAATAAAATTTTCAAAGAAAAAGCAAAAAAGTGGGATAAATTGCAACAGCAAAAAGATAGTCTTACGACTAAATTAGATGAAATGAGAAAGAAAGACAGTGTATTGCAAGCTGAAGCAGAAGCTACAAACAAAAGAAGAAAAGACAATAAAGAAACTGTGAAAAATGTAAGTTGAATAACATTTAAATTTACCTATTTAGTAAATAATTTATACCCATTTGATATTATAAAATTTACACATTTCTGTTTAGGAAATTAAAAAACTGGAAGAGCTACAAAGAATACCAACAAAGAATGCTAAAGATATAGAAGAATGTGAAAAGCTTCAGAAAAAATATATTGCTGATCTTGAAACGGAAGAAGCTGCATTAGCAACTTTAATGAGTGGTTTGAAAGAAAAGACAGAACCATTGATAAAAAAGCGTTCAATACTCGAAAAAGAACTTGTTACGCAGAGAAAATGCGTTGATGAAGCCAAGTCAGCTTATGACATAGCGAAATCAAAATTTGACCTTTACACATCTGAAGAACAAAGTGAAAAAGATAAGTTAGAACGACTGAAGGAATCTGTAAAAGCAACCAGTCAAAAGTTAGTCGAAGCAAAACAAAAACTTCAAACAATTGAGCCAAAAATTCCAGCAACAGAACAAAGTTTACAGCAAGCTCAAAAAGAATTACAAAGTTTAAAAACTCGCGAGGATGAGGCCAACCATCGCTTAAAAAATACTCGAGCGAAATATGATGAACAAAAATCAGCAATGAATGCAGGCAGATCGAGAAATCATATTCTTAATGCATTAATGCAAGAGAAGAGAGAAGGTCGATTACCAGGAATATTCGGTCGACTGGTAAGTTTCCTAATTATTAAAATAAAGAAATTAATGAATATTGCTTCAACATCATTATGTTACAGGGTGATTTGGGAGCAATTGATGCTCAATATGACGTCGCCGTGTCGACTGCCTGCGGACCTCTCGACAATATAGTCGTCGATACAGTGAACACAGCGACAGAATGCATTGAATTTTTACGTCACAACAACCTCGGCCGTGCCACTTTTATCGCATTGGAAAAACAACAGCGTTTCGCTCGCCAGTGCCAGGAGAAAATCCGTACTCCGGAAAGCGTACCACGGCTTTTCGATCTTATTAAAGTTGAGGACCAACGAGTTCTGCCGGCTTTCTATTATGCGCTTCAAAACACCTTGGTTGCAAATGATCTCGATCAAGCGACGCGCATTGCTTATGGTGCCCAGCGTTTTCGCGTTGTCACTTTAAAGGGTGAATTAATTGAGATGTCGGGAACGATGAGTGGAGGTGGCCGTCAAATGGCCAGAGGTCGCATGGGACAGAAAGTAGCACGTAGCGAGCCCACTGCTCAAGATATTGAAAAATTACAGGCCGAACTTGATAAAGTGTTCGAGGAGTACAATCAGTCGAAAGCAAAGCAAGTGCCGCTAGAAAATCAGGTTTACGCACTTAGTTCGGCTCTGAAAGACATGATCGTGGATAGGGATAAATGTAAGATTGAGATTAATCAACTAACAGTAGAGGAGCCTACCTTGCGAAAACAGCTGCAGGAGCAAGAGAAGAAGGCTAAAGTTACAATCTGCGATCCCGCAAAGGTATGTTCATTGTATCGTAGTCTTTACTTTTAAATATAAGACTCGTGATTTTCATTAAAAATTGTTTTCAGATCAAACAAATGGAAAAAGTAGTCAAAGAAGCTGAAAAGAAGCTAGAAAGCGTGTCGGAGGTCTCAAAGGAGAAAGAGAATAAGGTAGCTAAAATCAATCACGAAATCGATGAAATATCCGGTAACCGCATTAAGGAACAGCAAAAAAAGATCAATACGCACAGTAAGAATATTGATAAAACGAAAGGAGAAATTTGTAGACTGCAGGTTGCCATCAAAACAGCAGAAAGAAATGCGAAAAAGACGGAGCAGCGCATCGAAACCTTGGAGAATGAGATTAAAAATTGCGAAAAAAGAATTCGCGATATTAGCGAGGAAAAGAAACAAATAGAAACTGTATATCAAGAAATGCTCAAGGACGTTAACACGTTGGATGAAGAATTAACCGAAAGGGACGAGCTGGCAGCAAAATTAAAATCCGAATTGGAAAAATTACAATCGCGTGAAAGTAAAATGAAAGCCGTGAAAATCGATTTGGACCAGAAGGTAAACGACAAAAACAAAATAGTAAAAGAATTGCAACGTCGAATACCCGAATTGTCAAGATCGATACAAGCCTTAAAACTTCAAGACATTCCCAACGAAGATGCAGAAACATTGCCGGAGCATACGCACGAGGAACTCGCAGAAATAGACATCAAAGCAGTCGCTGCTCAATTGCAGAAGGCGAAGGAAAAGTTACCGAGTGAAATTCCAAATATGCAGATAATCGAGCAATTCCGAGAACAGAATAACCTTTATTTGGAGCGCTTTGGAAAATTGCAAAAGGTCACAGAAGAACGCAATAAAATGCGCGAATCGTACAACATAGCCGTGCGCAAGCGTATGGAAGAGTTTAACAACGGCTTCAACATGATCACCGGCAAGCTCAAGGAAATGTATCGTATGATTACATTGGGCGGCGACGCTGAGCTCGAGCTTGTGGATTCGCTCGATCCATTCAGTGAAGGCATAGTGTTCAGCGTTCGTCCTCCCAAAAAGTCCTGGAAGCAAATTCAAAACTTGAGCGGTGGAGAGAAAACACTGAGTTCCCTGGCGTTAGTCTTTGCACTTCATCATTACAAGCCCACTCCGTTCTACTTCATGGACGAGATAGACGCCGCTCTCGATTTCAAGAATGTCTCGATCGTCGCCAGCTACATCAAAGATCGCACGAAGAATGCCCAGTTCATCGTCATTTCCCATCGCTCGGACATGTTTGAGCTTGCGGACTACCTCGTTGGTATTTACAAGATAAACAACTGCAGTCAGTGTACGGTCTTGGACGTGAAAAAGTTCAACAAGAAGGTGGGAATCGTAGATCCCGCAGAAAATCAACCAAGTAGAGCGCAGTTTTTGTCCCAGCCGAATCCTGTTTCGACTACAACTGCTCTTAACCTAAACGGTGAAACTAGACCGGAAACGTCGAGAGCGCCGATCATTCCAGCTACTTGTCCAGTAAATATTCGTAGAGAAGTTGAAGTTGAGAATATCAATCCTATTCAACAAAACTTGGACGAAAGTAATATAAATTCTAGGTAAGATATATTCTTTTAAATCTTCTATCTGCGCAAAATTCATTATGTTACTCTTTCTTATATAAAATATATTAATTATTCTTCTGTTATTAAATATATTTAGCCTACTTGGAGAAATAATACTACCTGAAACGCCACTCAAAGCACCGCCGAATGAATCGAAAAAGAGAAGAGCAGAAAAAATTGAAACTCCCGAGAGAAGAAAAACGGCATCGCCACCGCCAAAACGCACGAGAAGTTTACGAAAAAGTGCCTCAAATAAACAGCAAGACGCACCTGAAGAAACGGGAAGTCAGTCATCTTCTGACACCACGTCGGAGGGATCCTCAACGCCATCGCTCAGAAGGACTCCCAGAACTCTGAAAAAGCCAAAATTCTTACAAGATATGGAACTTGAAGGCCCGTCGACACGAAAACGGCGCAAGGCGTGAAAATAAATTAGAATGAAGTTATTTTATATGTTTGAATAGAAATTATAAATTTAATAAGTTTCATAAATTTATAATTGTACAAAGCAATATTATTCATTTACTAATATTAAACTTAGTTATTACAGGGCAGCCTTAGGCATCATTATTTTTTACTTTTTCCAGTCTTAAGCACTTTAAAATAGCATATCTAATTAGGATATTTTACTTTATTTAAATACATTTCGTAGTGCTTAAGGCTTTGTAAAAAATATAGTGCTAATAGTCTTACTGTATATATGTGTATTAAACAAAATGAATTGTAAAATGCGTTACTGTGATTCTTTTATATGACTTCTGGTGTATTGTATGATGCAGTTGAATGTGGTAGAAAAAGATCATTGGAAAATTATACAAAAAACTTTTCTATTTTTATACAGTTCAACTGTTAGACATTAGTTAATTGGAAACTATTAGAAACTATATTAATTAATATACTTAAGCGACAAATAAGCAATATGCAATAAAATGATATTTTTTAAAAATACACGTGTAAAAATTTATTACAATCATTAGTATTCAATTATTTAAAATGTAAATAGTGAAAATAGTATAAAATTGAAATGCTAATATTATTAGGACATTTATATGTAATCTTCGCGCTACAAAGTTTGTAGTACAAACAATGAAAGGTGATGCGCACGCATCATTTTAATGAGCGTGCCAGTGGTCAATGACGATCCAGACAGTGTAAAAACTTGTTTCATTCTTATGTAAGTGTAAGATATAAGTCAGCTGTTGTCAAGCAAGTCGGGTAACTGGTAGTATAGCCAAAACAGTGGCTTTCATTGAGAGAAACACCTCCGACACTAGTAGAGTTTGTGTTACTGCAAAGTAAGTTTTTATTTTTTCTTTAAAAAATAATATTTTTGGTTAAGTAAGTAGTATTAATCAAATGAGTAATTTAAGAATTATTCATTTTTTTATAAAACATATAAATCGAACCAGAAGTAATGATTTAAAATTTTGTTTACGCCTTCCATCATCATAAATTTTCTAAATAAACATAAAAGTGATGCAAGAAATTTGAAAAAAAAATTGCTATCCTTATATTTTCTAAAACCGTAAATCTTTAACATTTTTACTATTTAATTTTTTACGCAAAGCGTTAAAAACCACAGCTTCATAACAATAAAAATAAATTTAGAAATTCGTCTAATCATTTATATGTAGGCGTGAAACAAAAAAGCTCATCGTTACTCATTAGTTAACTTAACCAGTACGATATATTGCGAGTTCAATCTACAATGCCTGTACACTCAATCTCGCTTAATTAATTCCGATCGTACTGTAGCAAAAGTTACAAGCGCGGCAAATTCAAACTCTTGTACACAGTTGCGTTTCTAATTCATAATTTAAAAATTTTCAGACGTCACTCTGAAGAAAAAAAATGAGCTTGAAGCTCTATTACGATCTGCTCTCTCAGCCATCGCGAGCTTTATACATTTTCTTGAAAAAGTGCAACATACCATTCGAGTCTAAAATAGTGAATTTGGGCAAAGGCGAGCAGTTCCAAGCTAATTTTGAAGAGGTTCATCCATTTAACAAGGTCCCTGCTATTGATCACAATGGATTTAAGTTAATCGAGAGGTACAATTATTTGTTATTTATTCTTTTTGATAAAAATGTTAAATAAAACGAATTATTGGACGACGAAATTCAGCGTAGCAATTCTGCGATATCTCTGCCGTGAGTTCGAGGTCGACGATCAGTGGTATCCAAAAGAGTCGAAAGCTCGAGCCAAAGTTGACGAGTACCTCGAGTGGCAGCATCTCAACACCCGATTGCACTGCGCTTCTTACTTCCAGTTGAAGGTTCGCGGCCATAAACAATCGAACAATTGACAAGGAGAGTTATAAAAACGAAACGACAAATTTTGCCTAGTTTCTAGTGCCACTGCTAAAGGGTAAGCCGCCAAAGCCAGAGCGAGTGACGCAGTTCGAGGCGCGGATGTCCGAGAGCTTGGATCACATTGAAAACGTCTGGCTCAAGGACAAGCTCTTCCTCGCCGGCAGCAGGATAACTATCGCCGACATTCTCGGCGCCTGTGAAATCGAACAGCCGCGTAAGTGATTTTTAACTTGAACCTCTTAAACGATCCTCGAAATCATAGCGAGCATTACGTTTTTTTTCTGGATTTCCAGGCATGGCTGGCTATGATCCGCGCGAGGGCAGGCCCAAGTTGACCGCCTGGCTCAATCGAGTAGCTGGTGAGCTTCATCCACATTACGACGAGGCGCACAAGTACCTCAACACGATGGCCGATAAATACGAACAGCGAAGTAAATTGTGAAGAATTTTTTTTTAGGTCGTATATTCTATTTTTTACTATTGTTATGAGGTATTTGGACTTTTTCCAGTTACATTCGTATTTTGATAAAAAGAAGTTTTGAAAATGGAAGCATGATTGTTTTTAATTTCCTTCGAGTTTTCAACCTCTTTTTCTTAAACAACGAGAAAAGCGAAATTAAAAAAAGGTTTGTTTCCAATATAGTATTTATCTCGTGTGGGAATTGATTTTCTTAAATATTTACAATTGCTGTGCTTTTCTACGTTATTAAAAATTTAAAATATAATCAAGAGGAAACTACTAGCAATAAAGGAGAAGTGCTTTATTTTTGGAAAATTAAATTTTGGGACCAATTAGACTCGTGTGTGTAAATAATATAAAAACCGATAAATAGCATACATACATTCAAAACATATCCTTTATTTCACATTCGTCAATATTTTGCTGTAATACAAAAATATTAAAAAAATTGAATGAAAAAACCATTATTGTTTATCATAAATAGTTAACAGACTACAATTCATAAAACAAAATTTAAGTACGAAAGATTTTATATAAATTATATAGTACAAAATGAACAAAGAGCGCTTACAAACTATACATATTATATGTATTGACGGTCACGATGCGAGTGCGATTCACAAAATTCAAAATCTAAAACGTAACGCTTACTAGACGAATGAAGAGAAAACACACACTCGGTGATGAAAATTATTTTAGCGTGCATGCATGGCGAGCTATCACAACGAGTCGGCTACAATCGCCGGTAATTCTCTTGCTCCGAATTTCGATTATCGCACAATCGCAGAAATTCACAAATCAAGCGGTTCTACGAATTGTCAAAAATGTATATTAGGCGTTGTGTTCACAATTTGAATTGCACGTGGTGAATTTGATTGCTATGATAATTACGTATAGAATAATATTACAAATAATTGCTACGCAAACCACCAATTGGAATTTGGTGAAAAGATTCGCAATATGCCTTAGGTATTTCATTCCAAATTTTTCAAAGCAGCTTGAGAATTGTTTATAATTTCATTATTACCAAATAATGTTGATTTCGGTTACAACTATTTTCTCAACGATATGCTTAACGTATTTTTTGCGCTTGACAGGAACTTTTGCTATTTAGCTTAACTCGAAGTTTTTTTCGTTAAAACTGTGTGTACATGTATACTCTTTACGGATTCTGATACAACATCAAAGATTAAATAAATCCACTAAGTGCAATAATTACTTTTTATCTCACACGGCTCATGCTTCCTTAAATATTACATGCATATATGTATATGTGTAAATAGAATGTGTCGATCTACTTTTACTTTACTTGCTGTATTTTTTCTGTATTTATTGGCATGAACTCGTGTTGCATAAAATACATTGTGTCATTAGAAATACACATCAAACACACAGTATTATTGATTCACTTCATATATATACGGATATACACCTATGTTTGTTTATATTCTTCAATAAGTCGTACCAAATTACTCGCTTCACAAGGTAGAAGCGATAATAGAATTGAACTCTTTGTATTAATCATCACAATCCTTACTTATTTTTCTATAAATTGACTTGAGTTATTTAAATAGACATATTAAATCTTCACGCATATAATATTAATTTATTATACAGTTTATTGATATATTCATCAATGTATTTCTCACAAAATACCTCTCCATATTTTCTCGAGTCTGAGTAATTGCGTATTATGAAAATAGTTACTATAAATAAAACTACGCATTAAATATAAATTAGATTAAACTATACTATAAATAACTGTACAATAAAGTTAAATTATATTTTTCAGCGAGCTAATGCCATATTAATGAAATGGCAACAGGTTCGCCGCACCGAGTTGATTTTTGTAAAAAAATAAAACTATTAATTCACCTTGTTATTTACAATAATTCCACTGTTATCAATTGGCGAAAATTATCAGTCAATGGAACTTCGTCTAGACGTCGTCGCTAATTATACGCTCTAATTTATATACGAAATTTTCAAGTATTCGTAAATCAATAAGTATGCGCAGAAAAATATTACTTTGACTATTTTTCTTTGCACAATTTTTTAATTTCGACAGGAAAAAGTTTTCTCAAAATAGTCATCTTAAGGCCACATTATCAAACCTGCATTTAAATTCGTAACATTGAATTTACATCGATTTCTCGGATTACCTGCTAAAATGATTATTTAAATTTAGCTTTGGTATTTTAAGTTAACAGTTAAATTGCGTCTGATCCGCGAAACATTTAATTCTGCAAAAATTGGAAATCAAGCCAAGTGGTGTTTGCATCAATATTTTTAAAATGTTTTGCAGAATTAAATGTTTCATGGATATGTTCAGTAATAAATTAATAAAATTTAAGAAACCGAAAAAACTTTATTACTTTATGTAATTTTATATTTGAAAATTCATTGAGAAATGAACTCAAATGACCGTAGAAAAAATTGTTAATAAATACATTGTTAAAATTGTTCGTTTTTGTCAATTTTAACGTCATTTATTAATCACGACAATTTTTTCAACGCATCGATTTTGTCATTTGCTTGCAAAATCACATTAGTATCTTTGTATATAGACAATAAAGTTTTTTCATTAGCTAACAATTACTCGTTTAATTCATCACATGGCTTAGCTTTACAATTAAAATCACAGCTTTTCTTTAAAAACAAAAGCCAAGTTAAACAACAAATGAAATCAAGTATTGCAGCGTTAACGAAGTAGTCATGCTACTTTCTTTTCTTAAAATTCATCAATGAACACAATAAGTTCAATCATTCGTACGATTTCGGTAAGAGAAGAAAAAGATTAAAGCTGATGGCTTTATCGACTAAGCCATCGGAAATGAAAGATAGCGCCCAAATCAGCGAGTCACGCGAAGATATTGAAATAAACGCGAAATATGTAGAACGAAATATTTCGTGCATTTCGATATATCGCCAACTGGGAGGTCAAGCTGACCGAATGAATAATTTCCTCTCAAACCGCTTTACCTCAGCCGACCTTCTTCAGCCGCGGCATCATTTTGGGACACTGGGCGACGTGTACCTGCCAGTGCTGGGCCTGGCAGGTCTCGTTGCAGTAGGTCGCGGTCTCGCAGCCGAGGCACTCGAACCTCGAGCCCGGGGCGCCGCAATTCGAGCAGCGCACTCCGCTCGGGCTACGGCTGACCTCGCCGAGGTTCGGCGTCGGGCAATCGCGCTCAGCCAGGTAAGCGCTTTTCACCGGTTGGACAGCTGAGACCGCGTGAGGTGAGGTTTTCTGCCCTTGCTGCTGCGGAGACGGCGGCTGACGTTGATGGGTAGATGGTTGTTGGTGGGGCGAGGACTGCTGCGCTTGCTGCGCCGAGGGACGGGGCGAGCCTTCCTGATTCGGCAAGTACATCGACGGCGGCCTTGAACTCGTACCTGCGGAAAAATTATTCTCTTGATTTGGTGTTTTGTCGAGGTGATTACTTTGTCAAACATTAGGATTTGCTTTTGAATTGCGAACCAAAGATTCGAAAACTCTTCGTTTGCGTAATGACTAACGAAAATGACTGTTTTAATAAGAAACAAGAGTTCATGTGTTCATTAATAATTCATGTAAAAATTAGCGATAGCGATGATTATAAATTATCGAAAGATAAAAAGCGAGATAAAGAAATTGTTCAATTGTAAATGGTATTCAAAAAGAATTTATAAATACTTGAAGCTATTGTTGTGTCATCAAGATATAACGCGACGAATAATGGACGAAATTTCATTAACCCATTAAATCCTGAGCCGAATCTAGGCGAGATAGCATCCATCTAACTATCTGAACCGTGTCTTTTTGTAAAAAAAAAATACCCCTA
>JAPYYQ010002176.1:0-22846 GCA_030522585.1 Anagyrus pseudococci | reverse complement strand
AAGTACATAGTAACAAACCGCGTGAAAATTGTTTTCCTAAGAATAAAATGTATTTATTTATTGTGTTTAATAGATTTCAACAAATAAATGAAATTAATTTTGAAATAATAACGACGAGAGCGGTTTAGTGTGGTGGACTGATGGAGGAAACGGTTCGAAAAGTCAAAAGTGACGATACTTCTTGGTTGAAATTGTTAATTGCGCGGTATAATTAAACGAAAGCTCTTCAAGCTCGAGACCCGGCGTGTCAAAGCGCCGAGAGAGAGAATGTATCTCGCGCTGTATTTTTTTCGCGCGCAGCTTGTGAACGACACTTGAATATATTCTTAAAAAAAAAAGTTGAAAAAAACCTAAATAAGCGAAGGAGGAAGAGCTAAAGCGAGCATGAAAAAAGCATCTCAATTTCAGGGGGCCCATTGAGACTGGCATTCCGTGCTGCTTTCCGCTCTTGCACTCTCGAGCGCGCTAAAAGGCCACTCGAAAAAAAAATAAAGTAAGCCGACCGAGGATAGAGAGAGAGAGAGAGAGTCAAGCACGCCAGTCGAAGGACGAGCCGATCGTCGCCGCATTAATGGCTCGGACAATTTAAACAAGAGCGTATAGGCTGAGAGAGAGGCGTCGCGCGCATGCAAAACCAGTTGCTCTGCTCCCGTATTCGATGCACGATTGGCGAGATTGACACGCGAGAGAGAGAAGAGCCAGCCTGAGGAATACGTCACGTATATACACGCCCGAGAGCTCTGTGGAGCAGCACGGATTTTGGATAATTCTCGGGAGAGAGAGAGGACTAAATTTAGAAATGCCAGTCAACTCTCGTGGGAGTATCCTGACGAAAATTGCTCGTGCTAGTGTGGAATTTTCGATTGTTGTAGTTTCGCCCGGACTCTCCTCGGCATTGTTGGATTTTGGTTGTTCAAGAAATTGGTTAATTACGGAAGATCCGGAGGATAAGCTGTGTAGAAAATTATCGAACGATATATAGAAGCAATGACAAGTTGGTTTTACTAGTTGTGCCATTGTAAATTTCGCATAAAAACTTGGATCGTAAGAAGTTTTCTTTTTTATTTTTAATTTCGCGAGCAGTAAAAAACTTTATAACGGTAACGCAAGTTTTTCGCGTAAAAACGCGGAATTGATACAGCCGACGATTAAATATCAGGTTTTTCACGACTTTCCGTTCGCAAGGATCGAAATCAAATTTACCACCTACACATTGTCACTGGTATATACGCGCGGCAACTTTAAAATCAATAAAACACAGCGTCTAATCTCCAATAAATATTCATTGATCATTGTTTTACGGCTTTGGCTAAGGCCTATCGCCCGATGATGAATGAAAATTGCCCAAGCGCACAATAGCAATCTAAGCAGCAGCTCCCCTTAAAAATTCCTCTCGCTCACTCTCCCCCTATCCAAAAAACGTCCCAGCAATTTCGACGGGGAAACCAGAGGCGAAAAGCAAAGACACAGAGAGCTCGACGTAGCAGTCGGAGAAACGGGAGCCGGAAGCCCCCCGTCGCAATCTAAACTGCCGGACGGGCTTTCGCGAGAGCGATAATAGTCGCGCTGGCTAGGAGTGCATAACGTATGTGCTCGGAGAGCCTAGTTGACTCGGTCGCATCTCTCTGCTACTGCTCCCGGCGGCTATATTCCGCGTGTGGCGCTTTGCAATATTTACGGCTCGGCCCGGGCTCTAATTGCTCGGACGTCCGCGTACGTAAGCGCGCGCGCTCTCTCGGCCTGACTTGTTGAACGTGAGAATTTAATTATGCGCTTTACGGCGCTCCGATATGCCCGGAGCTCTCCACATTACTCCCGAGTACACCTTCTTCTTTCCCCGGCTAACTCCAACTGTGGGTGCCGCGCGATTACACATGCGAATACGTCGCTCGAGAATCGATGAAGAGATTATATTTACGCGTGTGATTAATGATTGGGGAGACCCGGTTAGCCGCGACGCGACAGCTCTCGGTATTGAGCGCTTATTTTCGTTTTCTTTTTTTAGGCTTTTCTCTTTCGGTTTTCCTTTTTTCTCTCTTTCCAGAATATTAGACCAGCTAATTATAAAAAGCTCGCGAGGAGGTTGGTATAATAAAGAGGCGGATTGATTTACGGAGTGACAAGTAGGCCGGCCAAGTCAAAACAAAACGCTGCGCCCCGGCTATCGGCCGTTATGTCTGTCCCGGCACACACAAAGAGGAGAGAGAGCACTTGGTCGGGCTGCGGCGGGTTTCTCTCCCTATGCGTATATTTCATTCTTTAAAAGAGGGACGCGCCGCGCACGTTTTGGAATCAAATTTCAAGCCTACCTAACCTTTTCAGTTGAGGTAATTTACAGGCCCTAGGGAGGGAGGGGAGGGCTCGAACTTTCCGGTTTCGTGCAGAGCGGCTTTCGAGGGCTATAGCGCGTGTGAGGAGCCGCTCTTCCAACAGCTCACACGGATTATCGGCACACACGTGTGCGAGGATTAGGAGTAACGAAAAGCCTTTTGTTTTGACAAACCCGAACTGTAATATATTGCCCATCGAGGGAAACATATTCCATCGGGTTTAATGTGATTCGAGACGTTCTTTTATCGGGGATTAGGCAGAATCACGCGTTAACAATACGATTTGAAAGTCAGTCGACTCGCGCTTTGATAAAAAAAAGCTCGCCAACGGCAGGTAGTGTGTGACGACAAAAAGCGCGAAACTCTAGTGGACATAGAGGGGGAGGTAGCTTTAATCGCGCCAGGCCAATGCGGGCACTCCATTCTGGCATATTGTGCCCGGAAGAGATCGTCGGCAATTTGTTCGTACTCTCGGTCCCTCCGCCCCCCATCAGCCAGGTGTACCCCTTGAACCCGAAAAGCGGCGGCGCGGCTTTTACAGTCGCGCATTCCACTCGAGTTCATCCAATAAATCCAGCGTTACGAGCCCCGGTAGCGCTCGCCGGTCCCGCCGCGCGAGTCACGTACGTCCTAGCTTCTCCTCCACCCCCTCACATTCCCCTCTCTCTTACTGTCATCCCGAATAATCGCCGCGCGAATTCCCGGGCAGCTCGGAAAATGTTCCGGCTGCATTTTCCGGACGCCTTACAGGGCCAAGAGGACACGTGTTGGACCAAGGCCCACAATACACACACACACACGTTCTATCCCTTTTTCCCCACCCACCGTCCCTTTTTCTCTCTTGCCGTGCGAGCGTTGCTTGTATATGTATTGGTTTGACGAGAAACTTGCTGAGCTGTCGCATCGATCAGCCGGCAAGCGTTCCCTTTGTGACGTTTCGACGCCCGTTTAAGCTCTTTCACGTGTTGTTTCCTACGTTCGGCCCGTTCATTATTCATTTTCGCCTCGTTCTTCCCTCGCCCTTCCTTTTCGCTCTCTTTTCTTCGATCTGGAATTCTCTTTGCTTCCAAATCGAAGAGAAACCAACAAACTGTTATCGTCAGCATAATTTTATTCCGCATTATAGATAGTATATCGATAATTCGCATCTTAAATAATTCCCAGACTAACTAACGATATTATTCATCAGACTTTAGAATTAAATACAGTCGAACGGGGTTGAAGATAGGGCCGCGTTCGAAACAAGCAGCTCTCAAGCTAATCCAGCGTCATTTATCCTTTCCCAGGCACAACTTCTTGCCCTGCACACACAGAGTACGATATAGTCGGAGCGAGCCAAAGTCCTTAAGAAGCATCTTTACTCCAAAGTTGCGGCTTATTCGTCGTCTAATCAGCCGCGGCGCAGCACACTCGAGAGCAACCCAAGCGCGGGGGGATCCTAAATTTTATGACGAGAATAAAATTCCGCGAAGCGCCGCCGCCGCGCTACCGAGATCTTATCGATGCAAATATCGTCTTTAACCGAAAATAAACAGCCCCTCTTCCCCCTTGGCATTTGCCGTAGTCCATTGCGAGCATGTCCGTGGAGATTATTCGAGGAGAGAGCGTCTTATAGCCTAATTATTATTTCTCGCCTATAATCCGAGTAGAGTCGGCTGTCGCGACTTCTTAGTGCGCTGCGGGTATGGTACTCGTGCGACTGCACGCCGCAGCCGCGGACTAGCACTTCCTATTTGCCTCGGCTCGGTTTCTCTCCTCTCCTCTTTCCCTCTCGTTCCTTTCGCGCACTGTACCCTCGAGCGAGACCCGAGGGCTCTCTCGAATACCTTGACGCTGGATCTGTCCTTTTCGGAATGGCTCTCTTTGCGCTTACCCTCAGCGACAATGTCGTGAATGTTTCCACGTCGAAATTAAAGAGCTCCGTCTCTCTGCGCTACGGCGTACATTGGTGATGTATTTTTTTAAATTAGATATTTTAAATTGAAACGTTGGGATTTTAAACAAGATTTTTATGTTTATTTATCGAGGTACTTTTTAGAAAGCGATTTCGATCCAAGTCGAAGAACAGCATCTCTCCTGTATACAATGAAGTATCGCATTTCGCAAAGCGACGACAATAGAACAGGAAAAAAATACGACGACGAGTCTTACCGCGAAATTTTACCATAGAGCCCCGCGCGTCGTCGTGTCAAAGCGCAAAAACCACAGCTTCGGGGCCATTACGTCGTTAGCCGCAAAACTTTTTTTTGGCACGCGCGTGACCGAGCGTACCATACGCGACCAATCTGAAAAGTGCAACATAGAGAGAGAAAAAGAGAGTGTGTGCGTGTGTGAGAGAGAGATGAGAGTTGGCTACAGGGTAAATGAGGAGAGGGGGAGGAAGAGAAAGAGGATCCTGTTGCAGGCTTCTCTCCGGCTCTTTACCTTTCTCCGGCTTCGCTTCTTCCTCTTCCTCTCGGCTCTCGGAATTCAAGTGTACACTCGTTTGGAATCGCCGTATAACCCTTTAATACACTGGCCAGCGGTCGAAAGTTCTTGTACCGTCTGTCGCGCGTGGAATCGAGAGAGACCCCCCGGCCCTTCCATCCCGCCACGTCATTACGCCATCCGCGTAGAGACGCGAGAGAGACGTCAAATCGGCGTATCATTTTAAAGGCGCAAAAAAAAACACGAGTGTGTGCCATCGTCACAGAGCTGCCCTCTCACGTTCGTCTTGCTCGCAAGTGTCGGGCCGAAATCGCGTGGGCCGCGTCAGGTGGGAGGCGCGAGTTTTTTTCGGCCAACCATTGTGCTTGAAGGGGGCCACGCGAGTGTGGAGAGTACGAGAGAGAGAAGAGCTTGATTGAGCGCTCAATCAGCGCCGATCGTCGGAGCGAGATATTATTCGGGCGGCCGGGAAGCGCGCGGCTCCCAAAAATGATGGCAATAATAAGATAGCATTCAGCCGACGTGCGATGAGGAAGAGAGAGAGAGGATTGGGCGGTTTGGCGGGTGATTAAAAATTTGTTGCGTTTCGGGCAGGCGTTCGCAGCGCTGATGCGATATACTCTTTTTTAGATATGCTCTTGCCGGCCGAGCAATTCGTTACACGGATAACGCTAGTTTTTTTCCGAAAACAAGGAGAAGCGAGGAAGAGGCGAGGGCGATTGGTGGATTTTTCGATTCTTATTTTTAACGCGCGCGTCGGGAATAGTCGTAAAAAAAGGCGGGAGAACGTCGTTCAGACTGGCATATTCCTTGCTCTTTGCCGACGAGCATTAAAACGCCGAGATATGGTCTGGAATACAGGGGTGAGGAAAAAAAGGTAACTCGGTACTACGGAAATGTAAATATGTCTAAATTATCTAGAGGCTGGGCTCGGGGAAGCGAGAAAAAAGGCAAACGAGATAAAAAGAAACGGAGGAGAGGGGCGGGGAAATAAATAAGGGAAATTGGAGGAGAGTGGGTGGTGGGCCGGGCGAGAAAGAGAGAAGGAAGGCACGAGGGTAAGGTTAAAGAGATGATTAGACACTTGGGGCAATCTTTTTCAAAATTACACAGAACGAACAGCTGCTGCCGCCGCTGCGGCTGCAGGTGAGAAAAAAAGAGAAGCGCGACTCGCGTGGAATAGCTGAGAGAGATAGGGTCGCGAAGGGGGTTGAGCTGCGCGCGGAGATGGGCGCTGAAAAAGAATGGGACATGATAAACTTGCTTTACGCGTGTAATTACGATAATTAATTATTTGGCTTTGCCTCGGCGATATTCTGCTTGTAATAATGCAATTTGTGAAATAACCTTCTTTCTCTTGTGGTTCTCCACTCGTTAAACGCCCCCCACGTAAATACATCGACTTCAAATTATACGAAAAGCTAAGGCTTGGACAAATATTTTTATTCGACCAAGTTTACGATGTTCCGATGTTTCTAGCGAAATGTTGTTTTTTTCTGCGAATAATTTAAAGCTCGGTTTTAAATTGCTTACGAAAAATCTATCGGTGTTAGTTGTAAATTCATCGGTCTAACGCGGAGCCTCGTAATTTTTGCGCTCAAGCTTGAACTCATTACGAGAATATGAGGTATACCTAAGACAATTTGGAAGATGAAAATTTGTGTTTGCTAAAGATTTGTACCGCTAGTGGCGTCTCGAGAGGCTACGGCTAAAATAACATCGGCCCCGGGAGGCTTTGTGTATTTTCAATATGACAGAAATAACAATGACCGCGCAGCAGAGAGAGGATAGCTCCGACTTTATTTATTTTCGCTACTTTATAGGGGATTAAGCTTGTCATGTTACTCGTTTTTCTTTGTATCCAACTTATACGCCATAGAAATAATAATGAATATTCATACGCTGATTTTGCTTTTGTGTCTCTATCGCAATGATGATAAAAAGCTCGTGCGCTTGGAAGATATGTTGTGACACCTTTAAGCCTGGCGCACTTGATATATTCTCTAAAAATAATGGGACGCCGTTAGAAAGCGATTTGTCTTGCTTCTTTTACAGTTTGCCCTGTCCTAAAATTTCCAAGGCTGGTCTTGGAAAAAAACCAATAGTTACACTCTGTTGTTATTGTACTCCAATTTCTCATTGAAAAACAAGCATGTATTTTTCATCAAAATTTTCTTATGAAATTCTAAAATATTCTAATATGGTTGATATTTCAGTACGGTATAGTCGGTCTCGCATCAATTTCTCTCTTTCAAGGGATAATCCGGGGGAGATAAAAGTTTCGCTTGTGTTTTTTTGTTCATTTTATTAGCTGTCCACCGAAACTCCCTAGTTCACCTACCAACTTTTAACGTAAACTCATTACCAATTCGTTAACTCAACTTTGTTTTTATGCTAATGCGCGTTAAACATTTTATGCGCCAACTTTTCTATTATCAGTCGCTAATTGTATATACCGAACTCCGATCGCTCTATCTTATCAGCTTTATTAATCGGACATTGAAAAAAAGGCACAACAATCTACTAAATGTTCAATCTATATTGCCGAAGTAAATATTTCTCGATCAACTTTTCACCAAACACCATACGGAACAGCTACTTTCCAATCAAATTATTCACCGCGTATATGCGATAACAACGCCGATACGCTAAAAAACTTCCCGAGAGCCAATGTTTGGCGTATAGGGGTCGCGTTAAATATACACACTCATATTATATATTTTCCCGTGTTTCATCCACAATATTTCCGTCAAATATTTGAACTCTCTCTCGGCGTAGGTGCGTGCACGCATGGCCGCTCCCCTCCCGATCCATCAAGCCAATATACGCGCTAAGCCGCTTGCTCCTGCTCCTCCGAAAACCAGCTAAAATCAACAAGACGTCGCTGAAACCTTTTCTCCCCCTGTTATCGTGATTTTTCGTAGCTCACCTACGCTCTAATACTTCCCCGTCACGTCTGATGGCTAGGTTGAAAAAGCGCGAGTAGCCGTATATCAGCGTGTCCACGAGCTTAGATCTGTCGAGAGGTAGGTACAAAATTAACGAGTACGTGATTCCGCACCTGAAGAGCCTTTTTCCACTTAGAAAAGCAGAGGGTGGCAAGGGGGAGGATATGGGGGGGTCGAGGGAGGGCGAGAGACAAGACAAACAGGCGGCTCCTGGACAGCAGTCGCGCGCGCCGAAACTCCAGCCGCCGAGAGCTGTTATGCCTATACACTCTCTCCCGGCCCTCGGCCTCATCCTCTCTTTTCTCTCTCTCTCGGGCCGAGAGCGACGAGACGACCGAGCCGGCCTCTTCTCTCATCCCGACACGTGTTTATTTTCTCGGGAACGAGCTGCTGCCGCCGCCTCCTCCTCCTCCTGTACCTACTCCCCCCGGGGCTCGTGGACCACACGCGGACGTGTTCTCCGCCGCGCACTGACTCTTTCCCCACCCCTTTTCCACCTCCTCCTCCTCTGTCTCTCTACCTTCTCTCCCTTTGTTCCTCGCCTCTACCTTCTCCTTTTCCTTGGCTCTCGCCAAGTCGAAACGAGCCATTACGGCTCGTAATTGCACGGGGATGACATTAACGCGCTGCTCGCTCTCTCTCTTTTGCGCTAGTGTAGCTTGCAATTCTGTATCTTCTCCTCGCGCGCTCACTGTTTTCGGCGAGCCAGGATCCATCGCGACGTTGCGCAACGGCTGGGAGTTACGAGCTCTCTCTCTCTCTCTCGCGTCCTAAAAGAGTAACTATTTTGGCGAAAAATCGAGTAGGAGATGCCTGCGGTTTATCGCCACCGCCTAATGGAACTCGCTTTACGAGCATGCCGCGCGCACTGCTGTGTGCTTGCGCAAAAGTCATCTACTCCATACCGGCTGCTGCGCTCTTGCGCGCCCCATAGCTGTCGTACATGTATTTGCCCAAGCACGAAATCTCGCGCCGATAAAGCGAGCTTAGATTTTTAATTAAAAAAAGGCAAAGTCGCTCGCGCATTGCGAGATAGCGCGCTTATAGCTCTCGCCGGATAGCAGCTGCTGCTTGTCATGCTCGGAGCCGAATCTTGGGCGAAAGGTATATACTACTCGAATTTGAATGGGGAGGGGTTTATCAGGGATCGGTTATTGTCTGTGTCTACAAGAAAAAGCCCTGTTTTATCGTGCAGTTCGGGTAGTTCGATCAGTCTCGCGAAACCCACACATTGCGCAACGCTCGAAATTGAATCGCCATGAAAATTTATCTGTGTACAGGACTCTCTCGCACACAGATACACACAGCGAATATCCAAGGCGCGAACGATCGTGTAGCGTTCGGGATAAAGGACGAAAATCGCTCGGGAGATAAATAAGAGCCGAGAGGAGCGAAAGAGAAAGACACAGGGGGCGCGCATTCAACACGTGATCTTGCGCGCGGAGCAGGAGAGAGAGAAAGCGCGTGGTGAAGGAACGTTGTTTGACCGCGTGTCTTCTGCGCGCACGATACACGGGGGGGCTTTGACGTTGGAATGCGCCGGAGTAAAAGTCGCGGGGGGAGGCTCGAGATCGACGGCTCATCGATGAGCGTCCTGGATACATCCTCTCGGTCCTGGCGAAATAACGAGGATCTCGTCCTCCTCGGTATACACATCTCGGTTTGAATTTTAGGGTCATCGCACGTTGTATAGGTTGCGTGCTCGCGGTATGTTTTCCTAACGTGATCGAGGGGGACCAAGAGTGTGCCTAGGTATAGGAGTGGCCCTTGGGCCTTGGAAAAACGAAGGACTGTCGGTTATTATAACGGAAGCTGCGGACCGAGACTGCCCGGTAGTGTGTATTTGCCCGGCGTCACCTCCCGATTTGTGCCATCAAGTGTCCCTCCTCTGCGGCCCTTGGCTCCTCCGAAGTGAAAAGAAAAAAATGAATCAACACTCTCGCGGTGTCGCCGCGTGTAAAAGGAAAACTTTCCTCTCTCCGAAAACACACCCCGCGCGATAAATCCCAAGTCCTAGCTCTCGAAAGAGCCTTGTAGCTCTAGCTCTCGCTCGTCTACCATTTCGGGAATCAATACTCCGGCTCTCTGTCCCAAAAGGAGGCGAAAGAAAAAGCCAGCATCGGAGGCGGCGGCGGCGGCGTCTTCTTTCGTAGCTCTCTCTCCGTGGCTTTTGTGCAGCCAAGCGTGCGTTGCAAGAGCGAAGGAGATAGGAGGAAGGAGAGCACACGAGGCTATGGAGAGAGAGCAAAGCGCGCACGTGAACGTCCGGCGCGGGGTCACGTTGAGTCGAGGGGGGTGTGGGCGTCGTCGGACGCGCAGCGCAGTGCTAAGCGCGGCAAGACAAGGTGCGTGCGCCGGCAGCAGCAGCGTGTGTATATACCTGGAGGAGAAGGAGGACCACCCGTGCACGCTGCCCTCTCTCTCTCGCGCGCCTTATCGCAGACTATCTGCCTCCTTTCTTCTCCTCTCCTCTCCACACCTCTGTACAGCACAACGTTGCTTGCTTGCGCTAGTCTCTCTCTCTCGCTCTTTCATGCCAGCGCGTGAGAGAGAGGGAGATCCATTGTTTCTCGCGCTCGCGCGCACCTCTTGCTTTTGCGCCTTCAAAGCTCTTTGGCTTTTTTCGGCTTGTCCTTTTGCGATATATCCGAGCGCGCGTACCGTTCAAGCTGCGTCTAGAGTGGCCCTTTGTATCGTCAGCCTTGCAATCCGTTTGTATCTGTTTTAATAATTTAGCGCGTTGGATGCCATGGAGGAGGGATACTGGACTAATTATCTGCCGATAAAAAATAAGTCGAGCAAGCGTTTATCTCTTTTGGAATTTAAGCACGTTGTTCTAATTTGTAGTTGATCCGTGACCAACTGGAAGAACAATTAAACCAATTTTTTCTTGTTTATTTAATATTCATCGCGTGATTCAAATGTTTAACGCAGTTTTCGGCGAGAGCGCGCAGTTATTCACGACTAGTTCGTTATACTTCTTATCGCGCCTCCTTTCGACTCTTTCTCCGGTTACAAAAGATACACTCGCTTTAATAGCCCGAGTATAGCCGCGACGTGTGTGCGTTACCGAACAGAGAAAGAGAGTGAGAGGGAGAGCCTGCATTGAATAACAGAGACCCCTGGCAAAACATTCCGAGCATCTTTATTTCTTCAGTGTGTCAGGCCCTCCTCGTGCAGACACGCGCGCGCACACCTTTCTCGTATTATATACTTGTGTGTATTTCAATGCTTTCTGCTATCTCTTTGATATTGTCCGTGTTATCTTGGAATATTCATCGGCAAATATAACTATTTTATTTTCTTGGGAATTTTAAAAAGCCTCCACGAACTTTGTTGCACCTGGCGATATAATATATAAATATGAAGTGACGAATTGATGAAAATCGAATTATTAAACATCTATTTTCTTTCCATAACTTACAGTCTAATAAGAACTAATTACGTATTGTATAATAACCTGGTACATCTCCATTGATCTTTGGTATTAAACATTTTTACAAGGCTCACCAAATGATCTTACCATTGTTCTCCATTTCTCTTCTTTTCAAACTACCGATATTCCCATAGATAGCGGCAAGTCAAGCCCAACCACCGCCAAAACGCGAACTGGAGAACGACAGGTTCGTCGAGCGAAAGGGAGAAAGAGAGTTAAAAAGAGAGAGAAAGCGCATCGCGTCGATATGTATAGGAATAGGCGCACATTCGTGCGTCCGTGCCAGAGAAAAAGGTATATAGAGGAGAGTAAAACCTGAAAGACGCAGACAACCCCCCCCCCTCTTCTCTCTTATTCTGTGTATATCCAACGCGGGCAAGATGCTCGTACGCCGTCCGTTCAACGTATAGCCAAGCTCATTGAAGGGCCGAGAGAAAAAGAGAGGAGGGGAAGTATATCTTCTCCTCTACTTGGAGAAAGGCAGCTCGGCGAGGGCCCGCCGCGCGCGCGCGCACACCTGGTTAACGCTCGGCGCGAGAAGCCGCGATTGTCCGTGCAAGAGGCCAAGGCGAGCCTCTGCGCCCGAGGATTCCCATATATATACCACTTTGGCTTCTCGGCGATTTGATTTATTTTCAAAACGTTCCATTGCCGGGCAATTTTGTTAAGTGTTGGAGGTAAGGGTTTCAAGCGTGTATATAGCTGCTGTACTATATAGCGTTCAATCGAGCCGAATTTTCAAGGTTTACCGCAAGAACAAAGATTTACTAATTTTTTTTTGTTTGCGATATTGAATTTACATATTGTTATTTGCGTGGAGAGCTTGTGATTCGAATGTGCGCACTGTGTTTCTCGAATTAAATGATAAAAGAGGGTTTACGGAATATATCAATTTATTAGCGATGTTTCGTGATTACCGGATTAATTTAGTCGTATCATTTTCTTGTTGAACATTGGCTATACGCGCGTATTCGTTTCAATGAAAATTCGAGGAATAATAAGCCAAGTTAATCGTGTGCTTAAATAATGAAACCATCGTATATTCGAATCAAAAATTTAAATATTAAAGTTATACATATATTGAACAACCTTGAGTACCAATAAAAGTGTTGGGCGTGTAACGTCTGTCTGTAATCAACAACCCCCTCCTCAAAACCCATCAATCGACATACCGATAATTGTTCTCGAGCCAACAAACAAACCCAGTCGTCAACCACAAAACGAGAGCGCAGGCTAGTTCAAAGGCGCGAAAAACACAGGTCGCATAATGAACACATCCTTCGCCGGTAAAAATGAAAAAAAAAAACGAGGCACTCGCCGGTGCTTCCGGAAATAGGCGGTGGCAAATGCACTTACCGGCTCTCTTTTAACCGAGCAACCTTCCAATCAATGCAAGAGCGGCAGAAAGTGAGAGAGAACGCGAGGGAAACGAACGAAATTCAGCGAGGCTTTGCCGTAGCAGTTGTAGCTGCTCTCCCCCGAGTGCGTGCATGCCTTTATCGCCGACCCTTTTTTTTCCTCCTCTGCCGAATCGCCCGAGCTTTCAAACTTTCAGTACACTCTCGCGTGTGTGGGCTTTTATAAAGCTACCGCTCCCAACCAGTCAGGGTGAGGTTAAAGGGTCATTTTATTGCCCGTTGTCCGATGGAGAGAGAGAGAGAGGCTCGATCGCGTAAATAGACGCTTTTCGGGCGATGCTCGTTCCCTGCCCTGTACCGCTTTGTAAGCGAGTCAAAACTTTTGACGCGCGGCGGCTATATGGTAATCGCTCTCTCTTTCTGTGCCTCCCCACTCGTTCTCTTTCTCTCTCTTTACTGGCTTTTGATGCGCCGACTAATTTTTTAATAATTGGTGCTCGATGCGCTCGAAATGAGTCGTACTCTCCGGGATGATACGTAATTCCGAAGTTTTTAATTACTCGGCAGTGCGGCTCTTTTATCGCTTTGACAATGTTGCCGATTTTTCGCTTGGCGTTGCGCGGCGAAATGTTAAATATCCGGATTGGCTTTTCCGCTATTAATCGAGGCAAAACGCGCGAGCGTAAATATCTGTATACTTTTTTTGTCTCTCGCGGCTCTTTTAATTATTCAATGCGGGCTTTGCTTTATGATACTGTTTATTTTTGCGCGGGATGACTGACGTTTTTACGCGCGCGCTTACTCGGTCGTTTTTAATTTGTTTTTAATTAAACAGATTGATTTTATTTTTAAAGAAGAGAAAAAACGCTTTTTATGTAATGAAAAGGTTTAAAAATTCAATTAATATTTACGATGAAAAAAAAATCTTTAATTTACGTAAAAATTCAAACTTACATGACCTTTAGAGCATTAATACGTGACGTTATTTAGACGTTACAGCGATGTTAAAAGTTTTAATGGAAATTTCAACAACTTTGTTGTTCCGATCCATGCGCCAGGCGATATTCAGAGAAGAAAGTTATGTACGATGCATTGTAAGGCCAATTAGCAGGGGTTTTACTTTGAAATTAATATCCGTAGCGTTTAAGGCACTTTAATGATCTACGCGCCGAGTATAAGCGAATTAACGAAACGGATACGTCTGCAAAGCTATTTACCAATGAAGCTCGGCGGAGCCAATCGCTCCGCGTAACAGCGTATGATTAAAACGTCTATTAAAAGTCACTCAGCGCGGCGAATCACGCCCATAAGCGTTTTGAGCCGGAGAAGCTAAAGAGAGAGAGAGAGAGAGAGTCCAAGTCACGGGGACAAGGTTAAAATAATTTCGCGATCGCTTTGGCGTCACAGGTTTGGCGTCGTCGTCGTCGGCGCCGGCATCGGGCCGAAAACGCAGTTTGAAGAGAGTCGAATTGCGCCTCCGTAGTCATTAAAGTTTCCGGCCTCTCCTTCCCCCCTCCGTGTCTACTTATACATGCTGGCGCGGACCTTCGCGCGCTCGACTTTCCAAGATTCATAAAAGTGCCTTCGTTCTCCGGTCCCCCCCTCCTCCTCATCTGCGTTGGCTTTTTTTTATTCCTCCAACTCGGTTATACCGTTACGTACAGGAGGCCGGAGACTCGGGTCCAAGAAAGCTGGAAAAAGGTAGGGAAAAAAACGAAGTGGCAGTAGGAGGCGGAGGAGGCAGACGCGCGCGCGAACGATGCAAAACAAAAGCCACGGCCACGGAAAATTGCGCCCGTAAACTTGCACGCGCGTGCAAGCCCTTCGCCGCTTAGTGGGACATTATTTTCTCCTATCCCCCTCCCCCTGCGACTCCCTCCGCCTCCCCCCATTGTGCCGCGCGTGGAGCGCGTTATTTCGCCCAGACGCGCGCCCGTATACTTCCGGACTTTGTTTTCCATTCTGATGCGCGCTCCTACGACGCTATATTCGCCATGCCAAGAGAGAGGAGAGAGAGAGCCTGCTGCCGCTACTACTGGGCTCCTGCTCTCGGCTTGCCAAGATAATGAGACCCTTGGCTTTTGAGAGCTTGAGATTCGAGCCTTGGCTTCCTCTCTCACTCTCTACCTCGTTCGCACCAGTCTTTTCTTTACTTTTAATTTCATCCGAGCCTCCGCACACTTTTTTTTTCATTTTTTTTTCGTGCTCGTTGGGAGTATCCGAGTTACGATGGAACGAGATCTTAAGGGACTTGTCTACCTGGTTTGCGCGCCTCGGGACGACGGCTGTGTAATAAGGTATCGTTTAGACGATGATGGGTATTCGCTATATATAAGGCGCGTCTATTTTTAGTCAGCATAATATTGTTCAGTAAATTATTGCAATTTCTTTCTTGAATCAATATACTTATTTTTCGTCTTAAACTGCGTTTCCGGTGAACTTATATAAAAATGGCCGAAAATGACGCCGAGTCGAATCGAAGAAAAACAGCCTTGGAAAATTCGGAAAAACAAGGCCATTAGTTTTCCGCGGCGGTCGAGCGGAAGACAATTGAGAATCGAAGCTGCGGACGTGAAAAATCGCACTCGAACGACAGGCACTACGGAGTGGTAGCTGTCGGGGAGGGAAGAGATGCCTATCCTCGCTTTATCGAATTCCGGCCAATCAATCAAACAGTTCTAGCCGCGAAGATTTAAAAATCAAACTGACCTCCATCTCAATTCCCGGCGAAATTAGTTTAAACCCGGGTATTTCGCCTCTCTCTCTCTATTCGTCGATGATCGATGCTCGGTGCGTGACCGTCGGTAGCCGCGGAAAATCGAGGAAAATATTTGCCTGGCATCATTTCGCCGATGACATCGGCCTCCAGACTGAGCTCCAATATCCGATAATGGACGTGTGTGAGAGAGAGGGAATCGTATGCGGGATATATCCACTGCTATTCGCTTAATCACGCGACGACGGGGCCCACCTCGAGCGCAAGGCTATACGCGCGCCCGAGATGGATGAATGGACCGCCCGTGCATTTTGTCATGGAGATGACTCGATTTGACGTTATAAGGAGGATGCCGGACGAGGGTCCGACGACTGGACCGTAGTCTCTCGATTCAGACCTATCCTCCTCCTCCTTCTTCTCCGTACTCCTTTTCCTTCGTCCGGGCTTGAACCTTTTCACATTTTACCTCCGTAGAGCTCTGCATTGGGCCGTCGAGCTCTCGCAATCTCCTCTCGGCTTCCTCTTCTTTGTGCTCTCCTCTCTTCTTTGAATATTCTCCCCGGAAAATGTTTGCTAGAATTGACGTTTGTATACACGCGGAGAAAGAAACAAAATCAGAATAAATACATTTTTTTGTCGAGAGACGCAAATAATTTCCAAGCTCTGCGCGCAGATTCCCATTTAAAACAATATTATACGGCGAACTTTATTTTTGCACCACAATAACTCAGAGGTCAGAGGAGAGTAAGCAACGCGCTCTCGCGTGCAGAAAAAATCGTAGCAACCGCCTGTGGATTGTTTCTTTTCAAGTTCGACGAAATCTAGAAATCGAAAAGCAAACAGCACCGAGCAGCACTGGCAAACACTGAAATCTATCCATTTACAAAATAAAAAAATACTCCGAGAGAAGACGAAGGAGAGAAAAAAAGCAGCTCGCTTCCTCTAAAGCGAGCATCCGTCACCTACTAAAAACACACGCTATACAAAAAAGAAAAGGCTGCGACTCGAAACCGCCGAAAATTCTTGAAAAATCAATATTTTTCTTAGCGACACATCCTCACACGCAGCGATCGCATGTCCGAGATAGTACACGCTCGCCGAGGAGGAGAAGAAGCGGCCGGTCTCCCCCCCATGAAGAATCAATGAAGACTCTCGAGGAGGTGCTACGGGCTCGCTTTGTCGCGCCTTCCAGCCGAGGGGACGAGCCGCCGCGTCGCTTATGAATATTTGACCGAAGCAGTAGCGGCGTCGAATAGAGGAGCCGGCTCTCTTGCAGGCTGTACGTAGCCAGGACGAATCGCGGGGCTATGGTATGCGCGGCGAAGCCACGGGGGGCCACGACTATTGTCGCGCGCGAGCTTCCGTATTTGCTACTCTCGGAGAGAGATCAGGGCCTGCTGTGCACTCGGAGATACATATGTCTCTTTCTCGTGTGTCCTCGGACCCACTGACTCTCTCTGCGTCATGGGAATTTTTTTTTTTTTTCGTTAGTTTCTCCTTGCGCCGATGTGCATGCGACTAGTCTCTCCTCTTTTTTTCTTCTTTGTGACGCTGCTACTTGTACGGGCTGAATTATTAAAATGACGGGGAAAAAATGAGGACGAGCGTTTGTAAGTTTTTGTTCTGTTCGGACGTGTTTTTTCAGGGCGGAATTGATCGTTCGAGAGGCATTCTGAGAATTCTTGTTTTGCCGTGATATTTCGGTAATGGGACGGAAGCACCAGCGAGTCTGTTTATTAAGGATATAAGGAATATCACAAATTTGTATTTGTTTAAAGATTTGCCTCGAGTGCGTTTACTTTTTGCTTTCGAAATTCAAGAGACGAGGCTATTTTTGCGCAAAACCTTAACCAGCCAAACAACGCGTATCTTAAAGTCTTAGACTAGCCATCCCACAGCTCAAAAGACGACTGCAGCACTTAATCCTCTTAAAAAGAAAAGACAAGACATCCAAGCGCAGAGAGTCAATCGGTATAACCCGCAGCGACAGGCGTTTTCGGAAAACACCGTCTCGAAAAACGTCCGGTTAGCCCATGAGACTGTCAACTAAGCCAGCAGCCCACAACAGCGTAACTCTCTCTCTCCATCGCGCCTCACAACCCCGCACATGCATGGATGGGCGTGCGCGCGGGAGAGGGTCTCTTGCATAGAGCTCACGCATCGTCGAGCGGCGCGGCCGAGCGGCTAAAACCTGCTAAGCATGCAGAGCCGAGCAGCGAGGGGAAGAGAGATGGCCGCGGGGGAGATTGGAAAAATTATGGCCGATGAATGAGAGGGCCTCTAGCTTGGTCTCGCGCGCGATTGAGCGCCCACCATGCGCGTACGCGCAGCTTAGGCCGCTGCCTCTTCTTGGCCTGATTGCTTAATTGGCCGCCGGCTTGGTTTAATTTCCACGCTCCGGGATATTAACTTCACGGCTAGCCGAGCCCTCTCTTCAGCCTCTCTCCCTCCGCTGGCCATCTTCTGTCTCACTATACCTCGAAGGATTTATGGTTCTCGTGTATATAATGCCATATAGGCCGCGGCTCTTGGTTAATAGGAGTTTTCGTTTTATTTTACCAATCGTTTTCGGCCTCTAATAGTTTCAACAACAATATATTACGAATTTTTTCTTCTTCTTTTTTATTGGGAAGAGCAAAGTGTCAAGGATGACGATATTGCCTTGTGTCGGAATGAAATACCGTTGTCCTGAAGCTGCCGTTGCGTGTGGGGGTTAATTTGAGTGTTTTGTTAAAAACGGATTTTCTCGGACTTAAATATAAGCTTGGGCTCCTTCGATAATGACGATGCGGTGTATTTGAGAAAATTGCCCGGCTGCGCTGGAGCTCATTGCCGAGGATTAAGTTATCAAACAAAGAGAGGCTGTATAATCGAGAGAAAGCATAGTACTTTGAACTCTCTCGCTCCATAGCTCACTCGGGTGTGGAAACTATAATAAACTTTGTAAGCTAAGAAGCTCGAACGAAATAACATGTAGACGCGACGATTCCAGCTAACGAAGCTGGAGGGGCCGTTTATAAATACAAAAGTTATCCCCGCAAATGCGCGCGCAGGCCCGAGTTAAACGGTAAAATTTCAATAAATCCTCCCGGCGCTCTCGCAATTGTTTTAATCGAGACTCATGTCCCTGATAAATTCAAAGCTCCTCTCAACAAGCTCGCGCGCGAATGAGCGCAAGTTTAAAAACACTTTTTTCGTTAACGTCGTCTCGAGGCAATCCCGTTTGCCGTAGACGCTCTCATCCCTTCGGCGAACTTGCGAAATACACAAGCGCGCGCACGTGGAGGCCCATAAAACTCCGGCTAAAGTGCGAAAATTTGAAAAGTCGAAACTTTACGAGACGAGGCAAAACAGGCGAGAGAGAGGAAACTTTGAAATTACCCGCTTGGCTTTATCACATATAAATCGAGAGAGGGAGATGCGCGTGAAAAAAGAAACTCGGCCCGTTTACACGCGGCAGCCCCTTATACCGTGTGAGAGAGAGACCTAATATCCGCGCGAGAGTTCGCGGAGGCGGCGTCGGTTCGCGAGAAACGATTAGTCGGGTGGGCTATTTGCGAGGAGATCGACGAGCGGCCCGGATTCGATTAATCGCTACCAGACCGCGCTCTCTCGCTGCAATAATATTTGGCCCGCTGGAGAGAGCTGAGGCGCGAGTAATCGCTTTGGTGCGGAGGGAAAAAAAGCGCGCGCGTCGAGGAATTTCGGCGCCGCATTTTCCACGCAGCGTGTGCTGCTGCCCGGGAATTTCGGAACGAGCTTTAGCCGGCTGCTTTATGCGCGCGGATGGTGAGCAAGCGCTTTTAATTAAAAGCTCTGTTTTGAATCTCCGAGCCGCTGCTGGAGGTTTTTGTAGTTTTAAGGCTCGTCTCGCGGATGCGCTTGCTTGATTAATCGCTACGATGTGTGGAGGGTTTGGGATGTTGTTATGTTTAGGAAAAGTGAGTCCATACGTAGAGACGATAGAGAGCATCGCGAGCTATTTTAGATTCTGATCGATGCGTCGATACTTGTTAAATTTTGACGCTGCAATTATTTTAATTTGATGGCTGGGAAAAAATTGTGCTGAAACATTCTGCTTAATTAATGGACGAGTGCAGAGTTGAAATTTTTTTTATGGGTCGTTATTTTGCGGCATTAACGTCTTCGATCAATATATTTTTCAATTCTCGAAGTAATTTTATATTATTATTTTTGTATTCGCGTGTTTTTTGTACCATTAGTTGGCAAATATTCCATAAAACGCGCTCATACGAGCAAGACGATTCGAATAAAGTAGTGTTACTTTGATCGATCTCTTCTCTGATCTTTCGGCGAGGGAGAGAAAAAAACGACGCTTCTTCGAAAATTAATCAGACGTCCGCAGACGCGGATATTTAAAAATAAACACAGCGTTGGCGCTGCGTGTCTGCGAAAGAAAATTTCGAATATTTATGTAACTGGCTTTCGCTGGCGCGCGAGGCTATTAAACGTGATTTGTGATTTCTACATTTATTTCGCTTGTTATTCCCTTCTTTTTCTGTTTGTTTCGTCTACTCGCGTTAACCTGTCTCTCTTCGGCGATTCGCCAACGTGACTCACATCCGACTTACAAACCAGTGCTTTTTGCCGATGATTAATTTTCGATCGCGTCAAAAAAGAGATCCAACAACAAGCGTTATGTACTTTCCTCGCATTTTCCGATTTTTCAATTATTTCTCCGAACGAGCCCCCGACGTTTCAACAAACTTGGCCAAACACGAAAAACAACAAAGTTTCCCGCAAGACTTTTGCCCAAAGCGCGGCTTTACACGTGCGTTGCGTTAATCCAAGAGCCATTCGATTAATATAGCCCAGGCCTAGCCCACATGTATATAGGATCCTCAGGCTAAATCAGCGGGAGAAGGGGTAGGGGGGCTCTCTCGGTATTACAGGCGCAATCAGCAAACACCTCGGCGCGCTCCTCGCACACGTATCCGGGGCGCGTAAATTAATTAAAAGCCCCGGCCAAAGGGAGCAAAAACGAAATCGAAAAGCTCGGGGATTAAATATACGCCGCGTTCGGCGAACGTAATCGAGCGCAAAAGGAAGGAGGAGGTCCGGGTAGTCTCTGGCGGCGGCGAGAGAGGGGCCGCGGAAGATCTTTTTATAATCCAGCCGTGGAGATTGCGTCCGTAGCCGCCGCTTTATATATCGGCCCGATGATCTACGAGATGCTGCTTGCCTCGGGCCCGTATGCAGCACTGCATGTAGGAGAGAGCCAGTGCCGCCCCGGGGAAATTCGGTGGCCGCCCGTTTGACCGGATATGCCGACGCCGCCAGGGCAGCAGCGTATACCGACTCCGTAATCAGGGTAATACGGGTTGTTTTTCACTTAGTGCTTCCAACGCTTCTGAGCTGACTTGCCAGATTTTCCCTGGATGATAATGCTGGAATGATGTTTTTGTGCGTTTGAGGGCGAGGGTCGGATTGTTTGTGTACTGGTATATTGATTTGCCGCGTAATTTGTTTCAATAGCCAAGTGCTTTATTTGTTATTTTTGGTAGTTGGATGTTTATCGCGGAAAGAATGGATGAATTGATAGCTGGTGCATTTGGGTGTGGAATTTGATGTATTTGTTGGTTGTTTAGTTACTTCTAACGAGCTAATTACGCGAACTATTGTTGCTATTTTTTATTGAGTATTTATATGATTTAATGATTGAAAGGCTCGTTATATAGGTTCATAATATGCGAAGCGAACAACGAATTTTCCTCATGCTTTATTATTTAGTTTATATGGAATATTAATGACCACGTTCATTCGAGCGAATGAACTTGAAGTTTTTTTACGGTGATCTTAATTTAGTGGTAGCACGTGTCTTGCCCCCGACACTCCCTGAACTATATAAAAAAGAAAATAAACAACTATTTTGAAAAAATTAATTAACCTATATTATTAGCTCTCGAAACAAATTATATTTTTTTTAGCATAAGTTTACAAAAAAATTTGAAAAAAAATGTATATAAAGGTCAAATTTGACGGGTTATAAAGAAGCGATCTCATAAACTACGCGTCGGGCAATCTTCCGATCAAAATAAAATCCTCGTCCACTTGCTCGATTCCACCAGCTTCTCGAAAATCCGCATTGTCTTGCAGGTCGCGTAGTCGGCAAAAAATAAAAATTTCCGAGAGAGCGCAAAACGAGCCGAGTTATACGAAGGAGAATCCGGCGCTCGAAGCCTCCGAGTCAATAAATCTCCTTGAAACCGTAACGCTCGCTCCTCAGCCCCACCACACGTGCCTAAAGCAGATATAGCGAAACTATACATGTGCGTGAGGTCCGTAAAATCAGCGCTGGCTTTTTTGTCGGCGGGCCCAAGGAGAAAAGCGACGACGCGATCATGACGAGATGCTTTCCGCTAGCGCCACCGACCCGATGGGAAATCAAAATCTGTCTCAAACTTTGTTTTTCCAGGCTGTTTCGGCCGGACCGGAAAATATGTGTCGCGTGTGTTCTCATACGACTGTGTATAATATACGACGCGGGATTACGGCCAAGAAACTTTCTCGAGGCGATCCTGCGCGCCTGAGGAAATAGCGTGTCTCTGCATTGAAATTTTTGTAACTTTTCATCCGCGCCCGCGTCTCTTCCTTTCTTCCTGCGCCAGATTCTATTGTGTCTTATTAGTTGTATTTTGCTTGCTCCGACGTACTGCGTTTATGTCGTCTTATGCTTGTGATTTTAAAGTTTCAACACTTTTTCTTATATTTAAATCATACAAAGTAATACATCAAATTATTATCCTTGTACATTATGAATAAGCTGTTGTAATCTTTGAAAAATATCGACTTTCTACATTGGAAAAATTGGTAACAAATGTATTGCTTAAATCCAAACAACTTCTTATCAAACTTAAACAATAACTTTCAATAAGTATATTTAATTGTATGTGGTACAGAATGAAAATTTTTTATCATTTTTTTTAAAACAGCTTCAAATTGTTAATTTGTTAAAATGGACATGCCACACCTGTGACATTTTGATGATATTATAAACGCTAAATATATTAACAATCGTGCTACTCCTTAAATAGCGTTGTACATTTTAAGAATACAAAGTGTTTAACCTAATGTATTCTCCAAAAAAATTCTCTTCACCAAATATATGCATTTTGTGTGCGTCAAATCCCATAAGTGACTTGAAAACATAGAAAATAATTCTCATAATTGTATTTATTTATTACAAATAGATAAAAGATAAGTAATAAATCATTTACAATCAATCTTATATAATAAATAATAAATAAATATAATTATGAAATTATTTTCTATGATTTTAAGTCATATATCGGATTTGACGCATACAAAATGCATATATTTGGTGAATTATGTAAAACATAATACACATTATATATCCATTGTAATACTCAATATATCTTCTATCATCAATATCTGAAGAATAAGTAGTGTTCGGGTCACAGTTTAATATGTTCAGAGTACCAATATTAGCTTGTACGCTGATAAAAGGGTATTTTTAAGTGCGGCTACCATCCACATAAAAAGGGCCTATAAGATCAAACTAATGGTACCAAACATCATGTTTTGGTACCACAAAACACCTCTCCAAGTTTGAACAAAATCCCTGACCCGAAGGGCTGATCATCTCCTTG
>JAPYYQ010002175.1:0-28576 GCA_030522585.1 Anagyrus pseudococci | reverse complement strand
AGACGCCGACGTCGACAGCCACATCGATCAGAGCTCGAGGCTCTGGCCAGGCTATACGCTGCTCCACTTGGTCGTCGTGCTCAGCAAAAGACAGATAAAATTCGACCGGCATTACTTGGTGCAGAGAGACCGCCCCTGGGAGCAGGAGATCATCAGCTGCACCTGCAGCGACGAGCTGGTAAAGGTTTGCCTCACGCAAAATCCAAAGCTCACGGTACGGGAGGCGCAGGGCCTGACCGCCCTTGAACTCGCCTTCCGCCTGCGCAAGGTCGAGCTGTTTAAGCAGCTTCTGTCGGCCTTTGTCAAAGCTCTGCACAACATCCAGAATCCCAGGGACAAGCTCCTGCCCTTCCACGCGGCCTGCGCCGCTGACGATGCCCTGGCGGTGCAAGCGTTCCTCGAGAGCGGCATGGATCCGAATTTGCCGCTACCCAACGACGAGCTGTGGTTCAGCGCGAGGGATTCGAGCAAGCTCGTCACTCTGAAGGCCGGCTCGAGCCTCCTCCACACGGCCGCTACAGTCGACGCGAAAAACGTGCTGAAGATCTTCCGGCGAATGGACGTCGACGTGAACGTGCTGGACGCCGACGGGCTTACTCCAGCCCAGCTCTCTTTCCTGCGCTTCGGCTCGAGTCAGACTCTCCGGCTTCTGTTCTCCTTCCCCGAATCACGCCGGGTCAACCACGTGACGAGTAGAAGCCGGCTCAGTCAACTGCACGTCGCCTGTTACGCCAACGACTACAATGCGGTCGAGGAACTGTTGAACGCCCCACCCCCGAACCACGAGAGAGAGCGAATCGTTTTCGATCCTACGGAGCCTCACGCCGACAGACTGGCCAGATACGCCGGCTACACGCCGCTGCATTTCGCCGTCGAGTCCAATGCCAAAGACATCGTCGACCTGCTGCTGAGACGAGGCCACGACATTTTCGTGAAAAACGACAAGGGGCTGAACGTCTTGCATTTGGCCCTGCTAGATCTCGACGGGACTTACAAGTCCGGTATACTGGATCGGTTGATTGATCTGGTGATCAACGATGATGACTTTAACGACGAATACGGAATCACCCGGCTGCATCTAGCCTACGCCAAGCGCGACGATCGTCTCGTGCGCAGATTTTCCACGGTCAAGGAGATGTCGGGCTGCTTCATTAGCTTCGATTCGCCAATTTACCCGGGCGCCAAGGCGAAAAGCATTCTCGCCAGACACAATCGGAATTTTTTGGAGTACGACTTTGAAGGTGACTTGAATATGCGTAATGCCGATAACTTGACTCCATTTCACTTGTGTAAAAGTATAAATGGCTAATCACTTTCAATATTTAATAAAAATGATTTTCTTGTTTTCTTGTTTCAGATGTTGTTCCGCATTCTTACGCGAGAAAAAACAGCGATTTTCAGACGCCATGTGTGAATCCCTATAAATTTCTCGACTATATTCCCAAAACCAGCGAGGGTATTTCACATTTTCACATCAGCTGCTTTAATTATTGTCATTTCCTCATTATTACGTTGATAGATCGAGTCGATGTTAATGAACCTATTGATCATTTTATTAACGGAATTTACGCCGGCTACACACCATTGCATATAGCACTGATGAGAGGAAACGAGTGTACTGCTAAATCATTATTGGAACATGGGGCTGATATTTTGTTTGAAGATGCAACTGGTTCTACTCCACTCCAATTTGTAAGCTCGAGCAGCGTTGCGAAAACTCTTATCGTGCATTTTCTAAGGTTTTTTTTATTGTCTTATTATAATTTTTTTTTTTAATCAAATCTTTTTTATTTTTCACTGTAATTTTATTTTACTGCTAATTGTGGCTTATGAAAATATTTGTTTTCTTACATTAAATCGTAATATTTATTTGCAGATTTAAGTATGTAAGAGCAGACCTTGCATCTGCTGGCATTTTTGGCAGCCAAATAAATTTCTTAAAATCACCATTCAATAGATCGTTGAAAGCATTTATTTATGAATATGATCACCAAATGTTTAACCAGCTGATAAAAACAGAATGTTTTAGGAAGACTGAGGAGTCTCGCAATTTTATTTACATGTTAGCCCAAGATAGAGACAAGGATTTTGCCTACAATTCTTTGGAAGACACTGTTCATAACATTAGAACTATAGTTCAAATAACTGGCTGTGATCTTGATTATACAGATAGAGAAGGTAAGCAAATCTTAAATGTTGTATTGCACATGGTCATCAAAATTGATTCAGAATAATAAGTAAACAAATGCAATCTTATAAAACATTGATTTATTATTAAATTTAACTCAAATTCTCTTATATTTATCAGGTAGAACGGCTCTGCACAAAGCGCTTCTTGTGGACAATTTTAGAGTAGCGACAGCTTTACTATTTCTTGGTGCTGAAGTCGACGTTATTGACAACTACATGGATTCGACATGCAACATGGTCAAATCTTCCAAGATGGCAACACAGGTCTGGCAACATTGGTCTAAAATGATCGCTGTGAACATGCACTTGAATAGTAAAAATCGGAAAAAAGATTTCGACAAGTGTCCACGTTCTCATAATTGTAATTACAGAGGTGGCGATTGTTCCGCATCTAAATTGAAAGAGACGAGATTCATGACGTTCACTTTGTACGAGATGCTCTCGAAGAATTTTTTAATGAATTTCCACAGATTGCCAGTTTCTATACGCAAGATGGTTACGGATTACTTCACGGACACAAATTTGCTGAAATCTTTTCCGGGTTGGGAAGGCATTTTTATGTTGCAACGAAGACGTTTATTGGCTCGACTTGATCTTCTCCAGCCAGCTACCAATAGTTTATGTTCATATACTGGTCTACCTTGGTTATGTGGAAAAAGAATTGTCGAAAACTTATCCAACGAGGATTTGATAGCAGTTAGTAAACTTTGATCAGACTGATAATACCTAGAAAGTATTTTTGTCGAGGTATCCTAAAACCATAGTTACCGACATATTCTTATTTTACAGTATTCGACATTGCGGGAAAACTAAGATTTTCTAACAAATACTTAAATTCACGAGGAATAATGTAAAATACGGTGTAGGGATCTACACCGATCTAAGGCATGCCCTTAAAGTTAAAGGCATATTTTAGAATTTTAGAATACATTTTTATTAAACTACAGAATAGTGTCAAATCATGTTTTATTGTAAACTTAACTATTGTAAATGCTAAGAAATAAAATTATTTTTACATAAATTTAATAGAAGAGAAAATTAAGAAATCTAGTTAAAAATTATTTAAATCCTCCCCCCTCTCTCTCTTTGTTGATAAGGTAGAATCCTCATATATCTATAACCATCCAATCTGGTTACAGCTGATTGGCTCGGACGCTCCGAGTCCGAAACAAGCACACGCTTATGTTTATTTCTGCTTGAACGTTGCGACTGTAAGCACGTGGAATTTTAAAACTTGAGGTTAAACAGTAATATAATACTTTTTAGCAAAAATAAAAGTGAGAAAAGAATGTTTAAGGTGTCTATGAATTGAACAAAAAGAATGGATAAGTCAAAAAGTGCCGAAGCCTGGGCTGCTCTGGGAGTGCCTCAGGTTATAATTCAAGCTTTGCTCGAACAAAATTTCAACGAACCAACGGCGATACAAGCTTTGGCACTGCCACCGGCAATTTTAGGTCGTCGAGATATCTTGGGCGCGGCTGAAACTGGCAGCGGTAAAACACTGGCCTTTGGGATACCGCTATTGACGGGCATATTGGAACTGAAGAAAAAAGCTGGAAGGACACTTGTGACTTCGAGTGGTAAATTTAGGGAGACAGGCTTGAACGAGACTGAAGTTGAGTTGAGCGAAGACAGTGACAGTGACAGTGGATCTGTATCCGAAGAGAAATTGAGTGATTTCAGTAAAAATGGTATTGGTTTGGTTAAGGTTATTAATAATGTTAAAATCAATGACTCCGAGAATGAACAAAAACCAAAAAGTCCACTGTATGCTCTTATCTTAACTCCTACAAGAGAATTGGCTATTCAAATTAAAGATCACTTGACTAAAGCAGCAAAATATACTGATATTAAGGTACTCTTTTACTTCTAATAGTTTTTATTTTGTTAAATATCTTTAAAATAATATTTTTTTGTCAATTAGATAGCAGTTGTTGTTGGTGGTATGGCAGCTGTTAAACAAGAAAGAATTTTGAGCAAAGGTCCTGAAATTGTTATTGCAACACCTGGCCGTTTGTGGGAATTAGTAGAGGGCAAAAACCCACATTTAAGTCGAATTCAATCAATAAGGTATGAGAGATAATTAGTATTATTACTATGCCAATTTTTAATTCTAATAGCAAAGTTTTTTATAGATATTTTGTCATTGACGAAACTGACAGAATGTTGGAAAAAGGACACTTTCAAGAGTTGCATAGTATAATTGAAAGAGTAAATACCCAAAACTCTAGAGCTAAGCAAATGTTTGTGTTTTCTGCTACTCTGAGTTTAGTCCATGACATACCTGATTTTTTGATGAGAAAAAAAATTAGAAATTCAAAAAGTAAAATTTTCAAGTTAACACCTGGACAAAAATTACACAGATTTATTGAAATGTTGGGAATTAAAAATCCAAAAATTATTGATGTCACCAAAGGCAGAGGTAAAATTTATATTTAGCTTGAAAATATAAGTATTTTAATATATGAGTTCTATACTAATTTTTTTAAATATACTTAGGTACTGCTGATAACTTGACAGAATGTAGAATAGCCTGCACAATTGATCATAAAGATTACTATCTTTATTACTTTTTACAAAGGCATTCAGGTCGTACATTAGTCTTTTGCAATAGTATTGGTTGTGTAAAAAGATTAGCAACTCTGTTTGGAATTTTGAATTGCAATCCTTTACCTCTTCATGCCAGTATGCCCCAACGTCAAAGACTGAAAAATCTTGAAAGGTGAAATCAATGCCTTTTTCATTTATTAAGTTATATTATTAAAAAAAGTTATTAAAATAATTATTATATTTTCAGATTTCAAGCTAATGATAATGGAGTACTAATAGCAACTGACGTTGCTGCTAGAGGATTAGATATACCCAATATTGAGCATGTTATACATTATCAAGTTCCTAGAACATCAGAGGTATTTTATTAAATTCAATGGAAATTTAACTGGAAATAAATAATCAGCTTTGAAATAATTCCTTTATTTTGTTTGACAGAGTTATGTCCACAGGAGTGGAAGAACAGCTAGAGCCCAAAAGGAAGGCATCACTGTATTAATGATGGAACCTTCTGAAAAACAATTTTACAGCAAGTTGTGCAAGACTCTTAACAGAAGTAAGTACTTCAATTAATTGTCTATTAATTAACAATTATTAATTATTTTATTTTCTTTTTTACAGCTGAAGATCTTCCGACTTTTCCTGTTATTGATCGTTTACTTATAGCTGTAAAGGAAAGAGTCAATGTTGCTCGTGAAATAGATAAACTTGAATTAAGAAGTCGTCGAGATAATTCTAAAAAAGGATGGTTGCAAAAAGCAGCACAGGAAATGGACTTATTATTGGACGATGAGGAAATGTAAGAATTTAAATGCTAAAATCGATAACTAGTGAAATAATTATTAATCTAAATTTGGTTTTTAGGGATGATACCATGGAAGACAAAGAAACTGCTGATTTGAAACGAGCACTAAAAGCTAAAAAAAGTCAGTTAGCCAGTTTATTAAAAAAATCTATTTTTCCAAAAAATTTTTCTGGAAAGTTTTTCGATCCATCTTTAGAAATTTCCTTAAATCAAAACTCTCAAAAAGCAATTGACATTATGAAAAAAGCTATCGAAGACTATCCGAAATTGAAGAAGAGGCCTATTACAAAGGTGGTGAAAAAAAAGAATATCGCCTTAGAAAAAAGCTTAAAGAAGAAAGATAAGAAAAAGCACAAGACAAAATTGAAATAAATACGTTTGGAGTATTTAATTTGATTTCTTTATTCATGTGAACCTTTTCAAGATTCCATTATAAACGTAGTAAGTGTATATATAGTAGAATTAATTTTTGCGTTGCACTGTTAGTATTTTTTTTTCATAACAATATAATATGTACACAGCACCACATTGGTGTTACTAGTATACGTCCACTTAAATTTATGAGTATGCTTTGTTTTTACATTCACATTTATACACATGTTTTTTTCTCTCGTCAGAGTTCTCACTTTCCACTCGGATTTGACATAACGATTAATTTTTCCATCAAAAATTTTCCCGCAGTTTTTGATCGACGAATTAAAAATCATACAAATTTATAATCTCTAACTTCATGTACATAATTACAAAATCACATCAAGATTACCAAGATAGAAAATCTCGCCTTAACTTAAGACATTTTAGTCGTCGTTGTTTAAGCACCGTAATTCAAGACTTATTCATGTCAAGTAGTAAAAAAAACAAAAAAAAAAAAAAAAAAAAAAAAAAAAAAAAAAAAAAAAAAAAAAAAAAAAAAAAAAAAAAAAAAAAAAAAAAAAAAAAAAAAATAAAAAAAGGCAAAATAAAAAACGATAAACAGTCCTTATAAATCAGAACAGACACTCCACAGCCAGAGCATGTTCACCGACAAAGTATCTCTAAGGCCGCGAGAGGGTGTTTCCGTTGTCGAGGTCAGAAGACGGTATTGTAAATGACCTCGTCCTCCGGCGTATCGAGATGCTGGCGATGGTGATGATGATGATGCGCAAGTCCGCCAGTGACGAATATCGAGTTGACGTACTTGCGGTCGATCTGCTGCCGGCTGGGCATCTCGGGCAGCCTCTGCTGCTCGTCCCTCACGAGGATCTTGATGCGAGCCATAACATGACTACCGGGGCATCCTGGGGGCCGGCTCGGCGCAGGGGGACTGGGCGGTCGAGCCGGCGGCAGCGCCTGGCTCTCGCATATCTCCGCGTAGATGTCCTCGGGACTGGGCTGCCGGGGCTCGGGCTCGGGAGGGGCCGGCTGGGGCTCCGCCAGGCTGTCGCGGACGCGCGAGTAGTCGGGCTGGAGCTCGACCGGCTGCTCGGCCGGGACCTCGAGGACGGAGGTCGAGACCGAGCGCTGGACCGGCTGCTTGAGCTGCTGCTGCTGGGAGTTGGCGCTCGGGGAGTCGGAGGGCTCGAGGCTCGAGTACTTCTGCGCGGTGGCTGCCTTCATCGCGATCTCCGGGCGGACGGCGAAGGTGAACGAGGCGGACTTCTTGGCGGGATTGCGGCTGCTCCGGCTCGCCTGGCGGAGCTTGCTGATGCGCTCGAGCAGGCCGACCCCGGGGCTCGCGCTGTCGCTCCGGGACCGGCGCTCCGGGCTGCGGCCGGCGGCGCCGCCGAGGCTCGCGCTGCAGCTGCCGGCGCTACCGGCGCCCAGCCCGCTGCCTAGGCTCGGCTTCTTCAGCTGCTCCAGGCCCTCGCGCAGGCTCTGCAGGATCGGCTTGCTCTCGGGCTTCGGCTTTATCTTCTTCAGGTGCATCTCCTTCAGGTTCTCGTCCTCCGAGTGCAGCTTCTGCGGCGCCACCCGCGGCTCCGTCGCTCGGTCGCCCACAGCTCGGCTGTGGACAAATCCATTGTTTTTTAAGCGATACATTCGTATTTAGTTATGATTAAGCTGTACAAATTAAAATAAAAGCATTTTGAAATCTATTTAGTACTAATTAATAATTTAAGTAGTAACAGATATGTCTATTCAGACACAATCGTGTTATAAACTTAATAATTAAATTCAATACAAAAAAAAATCAATTTGTTCTTCACGAAATATCCAATAATTGTCTAGAATAGAGAGCGAAAGAGAAAAAAAACGAAATTTCTTCGATTAGCAAGTCAAATTGAATGCAAAGTATAGCCGCATATATAGTTTCACTATTTTCCTTCTGCCCGACCGAGAAATCACGGCCGATTGCAGCGTAAATTTACGCGCGTGCCTTGTATATATACGTACACACATACAGTACGTCTACAACGAAAAATGCTGAGGGCATTTCAAAAGAAAATCTCAGTCAACGCTCTCTCTCTCTCTTTCTCCCGTACACCGCGCGCGCGAATATACGTGTCGCAAATGTCAAGCGTTGAAATTCGTGTCGCAGGTGAACAGGCGCATTCGCGCAGCATAAAAAAGGAGCTTTCCTTTTCGCGCTCCGTTTCGCTTCGAGCGTTGTTTAATTCAGAGCGACGCAACCTCGCGCCGTGACATTCCCCGACAACCTCTTTATCCCCTCGCTATTACTCATCAACGATCATGAAAGAGACACACATACCTGCAGGCGGCGAGGAGCCGCTGCATCTTGGGCGAGGCGAGTAATCGCGCCTCCGAGGGATAACCAAGCCGGGCGCGCCTGACGCGCGGCGCTCCGCTGCCCGTAACCAGGAGCTCCAGCATCTCCGGATTGTAGACCGGGCTCTCGGGCACGAGGCAGCCGAGGACGATAGGGCCGCGCGTCGACGACTCGAGCTGCATCAGGCCGCCGTACTCTCGCGGCAGTGGTACCGGCAGTGGACCGGCTATCAGGCGCACTCGCAGCGGAAGCTGCCGCCTCGCTAGCTGGTGAACCTGTGGACCCAGAGATTTTGGTTTGTTACGGTGTGTATGGGTTCGCGTAGGCTGGGGGACGGGGAAAGTGTTTAAACCGAGACGATGGAAAATTGATGGGCCGCGTGTGTTTACCGAGGAAATAGACGTGCTGTTACGGGGGAGAGGTAGTTTTGAAATTATCCCCGGACGTGCCGGCTTTAATGAGTCACGATATAGAAAATTTTCGTTCTTTTTTTTTGCTTTTTTTTCTAAAATTTTATTATTTGGTTGTTTGTCGAACGGGCACGGATAGTTTTAACGGCTTATTTGCCGCTCGTTTTCAATGAGCTTGAAATTGCTCGTTATGTGCGCGCGCGCGCGCGAGGAACAATGGGGGGAGACATAAGCGACCTCGACAGAGGTAGACTGCGCCTGTCGAAATATTATACCGTCTATTATCGGTGGTAAGTGCAGGTATTATTATCTCGCTAGAACAAACGCTGATCGAATTGTTCTCAGGGCTCTCTCTCTCTCTCTTGGGCGTTGTATTAAACGACAAGCGCGTAAAATAACCGCGGCTCTGTTTCCGAAAAATCAGATAAAAAGTAAATAGCCGCTCGTCATCATCACGGAGTAGGGGATAGTATGACGAAAACAGCGTATCAGTTAAAACGGCAAAGACAAGAATCACATAAAATTAAAGAAAAAAAAAAGAGTCAAGGAGGTGATGTCGAGAGACAAAGGAAGAAAAAGAAAAAGAGAAAAAAGAACAGGGTTAATTAGATGAAGCAACGCGGAGGAGAGGCGTCCTCTGACCTTGTAAAGAAGAGCGTCGCTGCTGGTGTCGAGACTGGCCGAGTTGCCGTCGCTCTGGCAGACCGCGTAGAACTCGCCCCGGGCGGAGAGCGGGGCGAACACCTCGCGGCCGTGGGCGTCGAGGCACTGGGCGTACTGGTCGCGCTCCGAGGATCCTCCCGTTATGCTGAAGGCCACCGAGCCGCAGCGTCGCGTGTCCTGGAATATGGCCACCAGCCGTAACACCTCGCCCGCTCGGATCGTCGTCTTCGTGTAGTGGGCTCGTAAATTGCCGTTTTCTGTAATTCATTACGGCATCGTCAGGCACATTCTTCTCTTGCTGAAATGGTTTCTTTCTTCCAAACCAGGGCTAATGGACTGCGCGAGTTGGGAAAGATTTTTCGAATGGCGCGCACTCGGGAAAGAAAAAAAAGGCTTGTTTTGAAATTTTTTTGCTCGCCCCGAGTGACCATTGAAAATATCCGATGGGGTTTTGATGATTGTTTCGGTGCGCGGACTTGTCTTTCCTTCCTTTTATTTTACACTTCGGCTCTTATTAAAGCGGCGCGTATGGGACTGCGTAATCTTCGGCATAAATTTGCATTGCAAAAGAACAGAGCCAAGTGCGCCTCGAGTGTCTTTCAAAATGGGTCAGAGCCTCGTATATCTCAGGCTATGTCAAATAGCGAACTCGCAGCATTATCAGCTCCGCAGCTTGCCAATACAAAAGAGCTGCTGAAATACACAAGCCCTGTTCATCGCGTAATCCGCGTGGAATTCCTGAGAAGTCCGCGGTAGCCAGAGAGTCGTTAAATCCTAATAACGAAAACATCACTCTCGCGACCGGCGTTCACAAGTGTTTACACGTGCTCTCTGGACTCGAGTGATCGGAGCACAAAAAAAGAACACAGCCTCGAGAGCAGAAAATTATTCCGACGCGCGCGACACGCTTGATAATTACCCGAGAGACATACCTTTTTAGGAACGATACAAAAAAAAGGGGGGAAGAAAGAAAAAAGGACGAAGCGCGGTCGGAAAAAAAACCATCTATATGCTCGTTGGTTGGTCCCGGTGTACGTATAGGCAAATTAACTAACAACTGTTATTCATCCAAGATAATAGCGTAGTGGAGCAGGCGCGTCGAGGCGTAGACCCATAATGACTTTCAGTCATTCTTCCGACGCGCGCACGTCTCTTGTCCCTCTCTCTCTCTCTCTCTCTCTCTCTCTCACTCTGGACGTAACAGTCTGTCCCGCGGGTCCGTAGTGAAGTGGCCGGGCTTTATATCTGCCGGTAAATCTTTTCATCGCTGACTTATCGCTCTCACTCCCTCGCGCGCTTGTTATTTCTTGCCCTCATGAATATTAACGTCGAAATAAGACCGATCACGTGTGCGACTCGCGGACAATAGACGCAGCCGCTCGTCTTACCGTACGCGCTTATGTGTACGCCCACCCGATCTCTCGAAACTGCTCCCACAATCCTTCTCTCTCTTGGCTGATCCGCGAAAAACTCTTCTCGCAATGAAACAAAAAAAAAGGATACTACCATAATATCTAACTCCCCGTGTAAACGAATAATCACAAGGTGTATGTGTGCATAAACGCAAGGGGATTTCGTTAAGCGCGTCCGCGCGCGCATTTCTGGCCGATTTCACGCTACGGCGCGCCCGCTCCGACTCTATATCTCTCTCCCTATGCTTGGCGCATATGCATTCGGGTCAAGACCGCTCGCGAGTATGCACGTACGTAACGCGCTCGTTGCGCCGTGTTGGCATTCTCGATCGCTCGCCCCCCCCCCATCCCCTCATCCCCCAACCTCTTTTCCTCGATCTTACCGAGCCTTTTTCGATCGGCGCGCGCAAATGCAGCGGCAACAGCTGCCGAGAGGCATATAGACCCGGCGACGTTATAGCGCACTCGTGACGCGATCGAATTGACGCAATAGCAAACGTGCGCGCTACCAATGCGCTACACATATATAAACGAACGTAGTGCACAGCTCGGGCACACGAGGCGCAGACCGAAAATATTCGCCGTCTAATAAATCTCGAGCCTAACTCTGGCGCCCCCCCCCCCACCTCGCTCATGATCTCGTCGCCGAGAGAGCACCTCCTCTCTATCTCTCTCGCGCGCGCGCTCTCGGAAAATTCTCCGGTGTGTTGGTTTTACTGCACTGCGGGAGAGATGTATACATAAGGATCGAAGAATGGATTATGGAAGAGAGAGAGAGAGAGAGAGTAGATGGAAGGAAGGGGTAAGAGTCTGGCTGTACGAAAGGCTCCTATAGTCTAGCGCAATTAAAATCACTTTTCTTGTTTCTTCGGGCTATGTGGTTATAGGAGAGGAGGCTACGTGGCCAGCTTAATGCTCCGGCTCATTACATTTTATTATTAAGCTCATTATCTAATCATCTTTAATGGCTTAATTTCTTTGCCTCGCGGAAAGGACGTATTTTCGCTTTGGGCCTGATCTATTGGAAGGAAGCGCTGATAACGTGTTTGTGTTAGTCCGTGTGAATGTTTGTGTATAGAGCTATATACAATGCCGAAGAGAGTAAATCTCGATGTTTTTCGCGTGATTATCGGAAGAAAATTGTAATCGCCCTTGTTCCGAGACGTTATTTACAGATTATCGAGTTAACTCTCTCGCGATATGTTACGAGCAATTTGAATATATTTTCCAGATGCGAGTCCATTAAATTGTTGTTTATCACCCGAGCTTTTAAACGCCGAGATTAATGGGTAGCATTTAAAACGTCATAAAACGAGTAAATATTTTCCCAGTATAAATAAGCCCATCTTCAAAAGGAAAAAAAAAAACAAAAAATCTGAATACATCGTATAATGGAAACAGTGAAAAATTCCGTATACGAGTTTCCTTAAAACAGCTGCCAACATCAGCTTCGAATAAAACTCGCCGCTGACAAGCCGTATCCCGGTCAGGCTGATAATCCAACGAAAACCCAGCCGAAAATCGATCGGTCAAAGTCTTTAGTAAACGGAGAAGCACAAAGCCTAAGACAAGTAGGAAGTGCAACAAAAGGCCGAACAAGATGACGGCATATCTCTCTCTCTCTCTTGGCTAAGCGAAAGGTGCACATATCCTAATAATAGCCGTTTCACCCACACGGCTTCTTACATGTACGTATCCATGATATAACGGATAAGCGGCTGTAGGTGCTAGCGCGCAGGAGGAGGCATTAGTAACAGAGTCTTACCCATTTTCGAGTGCGTGAGTATGTAGGCCCGTAGCGGAGCGGCGAGGAGGAAGGCAGGTACGCCGGCTCTAACCAGCGTCTCGACTCGCCGGTAGACCCGAGCTCCGCCAGACGTCCCGTTTCCAGATATCACCGAGAACCAGCCTGTAACACACACAAGAGAGAAGGAAGTCGTAAATAAAGCTGGTATATGTATTCCTCCGCCGCATGTATATAGCCTCTCGCGCGCTGTAAACGCGATATGAGCATGACCCCCCCTCCATCCCTCCCACACACATACACGCAAGATCCACCTATTGGAGATTTAATATTTAATGCTCGGCATGAGAAGCGGCTGTCTAAGCCTTCTTCTTCTGACCTAAGGCTCTTACGAGCGAGGATACAGCTACGACGTACTGACGTATTGCGCGCTTAGAACTTCAGGTTTTTCTCGTGTACTTAACCGAGGCTTTCGCGCTCGCGCAGGTGCCTGATTTGAACTTTGGTATTTTAGGCTGGGCTTATGTCGCGCACTATTGGAATTATGATCGGTAGAGTTTTTGAACGATCCTCGCTTTTATCCCTTGCGGTTTTGCTAAAGACATCGGTATCTATTTATTCGATTTTACGATGCCGTTTGCAAATGGGGACGTGGAAAAAAAAGGAGAAACAGATGATTACGGAGTAAAACAGATTTTTCTCGCGAATTTACTGTTTTGTAACGTCGCGAGTCACCTCGGTAGAAGCTATGTCAGAGCGATAGCGTTCGGATGTTTCCGAAATTTCAGGCGAAATGACGTAAAACCGTTAACGCGTTGATTCGCTAATAACGTCATTGGAGGATTATTTATTTGATTACTTTGTATATTATGTTGGAGAACGTCGGGATTTTGTACGTATACACGTTATTACGAAATTTCGGTGATATGAAAAATTTTCCTTTGAAAATTGATTACGACCGGATGCTTTCGAAACCCGTTAACGTTAATAATAAAAAAAAAGCCGTTCAAAGTGAAAATTAGTCGAATCGCGGCGTTATGAAATTTATAAAGCGTTGTATCTTATAAATAATTACACGCGACGGCCGTTTTCCAATGGCTAACTGTAATTTTTCGTTTTTTTATTTTTAAATCGTAGGCGTAATAAATAATGCATATAATGTCTTATTTCAAGTACATAAGAATGTAATGAGCTTTTATAAATAGTACAATACCGCGATGTTGCGGCAGAGATGTATAATTACAAAGTAATAAACAAGTTTATTTCGATAGATGCTTAGCTGGATAATATTGTGTATGATAAAAATTAACTCGCATATATCCGAATGAAAAACTATTAAACTGTCAGGCGGGGGATTTACATAGAAGCATGAATTGTGAATTTCGTTCCATTAAACAGTTTCGTCATATCGTTTTTCCGAGGAAAACGTATTTCAAATACATTAAGGTCGCGCTTAAATTTAAGTATTATCATTTTAGACGCGATGAACTCATCCGTTCAAAGCATGAAAGTTAAATTTAAGAAAATTATACTGATTTAAAACTTCACATCATCAATATGTTTGAAAACAAATTTTACTCTTGCTTACAAAAAAATTACTTGTTGCTTATACTAACAGTACACTTTTCGACCAGACTTGAGTCCACAAGCTGTGTACGTTAAAAAGTTAACGTTTCGCTAAAAAAAATTCCCAAAATAGTAGTCACGAGCACTTCAAACGACGTCGATTACTTGGCTTGTCGCTCTCGATCGATTATGACACGACGGTCACACGTGTACACATACTCTTAATCATGAATCTTATGAAAGTCAAAGGCTAATTGAAGGTTCGCCAAGGCAGATAAGCACGAATTCCCTCCTGCTTCGGCAGCGCAAGAGAGAACGAAAGAAAGATATATAAATAAGCAGCCAAACGTAGTTGTGCTTAATACATTGAATATGGCTTGCAAGTCGGAGGGGTTAGCTAATAAAACGCCGCCGAGAAAAAAAGGAGAGCACGCGAAGATTCGGATCTCGCGCAAAGAGGGCGAGAGAGGAGGGAGGCTGCATAGCGATGAAGATACACCTCCGCAGGATAATTGGACGTTTCAAGGACGGCGCTTTTCCGTCCCTCCTTGGCGCGCTCCTCGACGTGTCGTCGTCTGGGTGGTATATAAGGACGTACCTAAGCCCCCGGCGGCGGGGGCCTCTGGAGAGCGAGCAATCGAAGGCCGACCGCTTCTTTCGCTTTTAGCGCTAATTCATTGCAGGACGGCCGAGATGCAGCGAGATATATACCAACGAGACTCTCTCTCTCGGTTATGCCGACCGGCTGCAGCTACTGCTCTCTCCCTCTGTCCTGGCTACTTGCGAAACGATCCCTAAAAACGATCTCTCTCGCGTTCTCGAGAGCGACCGCTTTTTTTTTCCTGGGCCCCCGACTACCACAACACACCGCTGCAGCTTCTTATCCGCTGGGAATACCAGGCTCTCTTGAATATATGGCGCAGAACCTATAGGCACCTGGTTCGATGTCTCGTGTCAAACGATTTCTTTTTTCGCAAAATTTGAGCTTTAGTTTAACGATTTTAATAGGCAACGATGTTCTTTCGGGACTCGTTGCCTAGTGGTTCAATCTCTCGGCGAAAACAAGGGTGATTAATCGTAAACAATTGTTTACAAGCGCAATTGTATATTGTGCACGCGCCGAGAATTGCGAAATAATGAATAACGGCGCACCGGGAGAAAACGCATTACCCGCGCGCTTTTTTAACCGAGTCGAATTGGGCGTCTAATATATTAACGACTATTTAAATGGCTCTATCGCGCTCGCGCTTTTCTATTTTTTTTCTCTCTCGTGGTGAACATTCTCTCTCCGTTCGCAACGTACATTTCAATGTAGCATTTCGCGTTCTCTTACTTTTATAAGCCGAGCGCTGTAAATGTCGATTTAAAAGCGAACGAAAAAAATTTTTTGTTATGGCCTAACGAGCAAGTCATCGTCGTTAAAAAGTACAAATCTCGAGGTACCCATCGTCCTGTAAATCACGATGTCCATCTTTCGTGTCAAAGGATTCGTGTTTCTTTATTTTTTATCACAGTCGATCGAATCTCAATTGTAATAAGACTTTCTCGCGTTATCCCATCGTTATAAAAAAACATACCTCACTTACAATCTATCTAATTAGTTTAAAAATCTAATAGAAAAATTTACCAAATCACTAAGAAAGCAAAGATCGAAAATCCGCGCCTACTCGCATACATATACGTATACTTTCGCCGGTGTATAGCAAGCGCGCAACCGGACACTTTTACGCGAGGGCGCAGCGTAAGTCCGCTGGAATTTCGCTGCCGAGATTCAAATTATGCACTAATAAGGAGCGCTCGTACAGCCATACAGAGGCTGCGCAGCGCACACCCGTACTCCTTATATCAGCTGGTACACACGTGCGCGATGCGGTGATTGCGGACCCAGCGCAAATTGGCGAGAGCGGCCAAACCGCGAGAGAGAGAGAGAGAGAGAGTCTTGCTCTCGCGTGGTTGCCGCGTGCTATTATTAAGCTGTTCATTGAATTCTCTCGATAGGAAGTCCTCCGAGCTCGGACACGCACACACGTACATATCAATATATATCCGTTCGCGGTCCGCGCAATCGTCGAAGAATCTCGGGCGTTCCGAAGGCGTGGCGTATAGCGGATAGAGTATAAAAACACACGTGCATCGAGCCGCGCGCTGTGTTTCTTATGTATATACACACACGAGAGAGAGAGAGAGAGAGAGAGAGAGAGAGAGAGAGAGAGAGAGTCCGAGAGTCGTCGAGAAAACGTTTCTGCCTGATTTGCCGGCTATTTTTGCGCCATATCGGCAATTCGGATCGAATCCAACTTGGAGAAGGCGATCGAACGCTCTCCGCGCGTGTATCTGTGTGCGCCCGCACGAGAGTGTGCATACGTGTTGCTGCTGCTCTAGACAATTCGAATCTCGCGGTCGCCGCGGCTTTTAACTGCCCTCTCTCGCGAGAATAGAAAGCAATGAAATTACGTATCTTTATATATATAGACGTGTGTGTGTGTGTGTGTGTGTACGTGTATAGGTACATACATCGGCCGTTTTAAATTTCCCGGCGATCTAGGAGAGAGAGAGAGCCGCAGCCAACTCGGAATTATTTCCAGACCGCGCGGTCGCACACGCAAAGCCTTGATGTAGATATGTCCCTTTGTAACAAAGGCGCCCGTTTTATGTGTGCCCGAGTGCGCATAGAGAGAGAGAGAGAGTAAGAGCCCTGCCATGGAGCAGACATACGCGCGCGTATACACGCTGCTCTCCAGGGCGCCGCGGCTGCCTTATCATGCTCAGGCATGCGATCGTCCCGAGACAGCGATGACAGTGAAATCAAGCTTACACGGCGGTTAAGGAGCCGTATGTGTGTGATGAGTCCAGTCATGCCGAATCATCCGAAAATCCAAAGAACAAGGCCGAGGATGAAAGAAAGACGGATGAGAGAGAGGGTGTGCGCGCACACGTGTGTAAAAGAGAGGTGGGGGATAAAAGCCGCGCGTTCTCGAATTACGCAAGCATATAGCACACAGTGCTGTAGCGAGTGTAAGCGCGAGCGGCTAACCGCCTTCCTCCTTCACTTTCCATTTCCACGCGCTGCGCGTTCGCGCATAATAGCAATGATCCGGCGGGCCCGGGCGTGTATACGTACGCGCATAGTTGCCTATGAACCCCGCGAATTCCCTTCGAGGGGGTCGGTAATTAGTCGCGTCTCTAGACGCCTGGGGAAAAAACGACTGGACAGTCGACCTAGTTGATCCACGTGTATCTATACTTCTCTGATTCCAAAATCTCTAAAGATTCTGCATACTTAAAGGAAAAAAAGGATGTTACAGCGGGCGTACAGACTCGTCTCAACACTCGAGTGCGTAACGTTTTGTTAAAAGTCACACGGCTATAATGCGTTGCGCAATCGACGCGGAGCGCACGGGAGGACGGGCTTATTATTTTCACTCGCGTAATTACACGCGCCGCTTGTGCTCGTTAAAGCGCGCATACGGATATGCGCGTCTGTGCAACTGCGCGTCTATCCGCGTGCTCTGCTTCCGCGCTTGCCGCGATTCGCCGAAAAATCGGCTTGTACGCCGATTGTTTGGAATCGCAAGTGTATACTCACGCCCAAAGCCTGGACTATTCTTGAGCCGGCTTGTATCGGGGAATTCTGGGATCTTAATAATGCGATTGGCTGTTACGAGAAGAGCTATAGAGTTAAGTTACGAGTACGGGTGGGGAAGGTGTATACTTTTCGTGCGCTAGTTGGATCCGCGGAGAGATTTTCCGGATAATCTTTGGCTTGCGTAAAGATTTTGTTCTCGTTGGGAATGAAACGTTATTTTGATAAAAGTAAAAGTGAATAGTTTTATACAAATTTTTTAAGATAAACGCATACGAAATATGCGACGCTTTGAGTATCGCGAACATTTTCTCCTCCGTGGCAAATAGTCCCCTCTGTCCGTTGTACATTACGACTTTCGAGAGAGAGAGAGAGAGAGAGAGAGAGAGAGAGAGAGAGAGAGAAAGAGACAGAGAGAGTCGCTAAAAAGCACATCGGTATGTTATCTCGATATAAGTTTAAAACTTCCATATAAAAGCACGTAGCCGGACAACAAAATGCCTCGGTTATACCAACTTTTATCATAACTTTCTCGTTTCTCTAGTATAAAATCTCCCGCAGTCCTTCGATATCAAAAAAGCGCATGAAAAAGAAACTACACTCAAAAGCACAAAAAAAAACAAAAAGAAAAAAAAACTATAAAAGAGCAAAAGGGGGGGGGAGAAAAAGAAGAAAACTAAAAATAACCCGAGCACGAATTCCCATGAGGCTTTACGGGGAAAACGAGAGCGCGTGTTGGAAACGCATAAATTTCGCGTGGATCGTGAAGTCCAGAGAGCCGCTTCTTCGGAGATCGTTGCAGCGAGGGAAGAGGGAAAGAGGGAGAGCAGGTGAGGGAAGTCCCCTAGTTGTAGTAGCAGCAGCAGTCGTCTCCCTTCCTGCTCGAGCAGCATTTCATCGCGGGAATTAGCATACGACAAGGGTCGTTGCTGCAGCAGCGGCAGGAGTCACACACACACAGAGCGTGGGTATGAGCGCTCGGGTTGCGAAATAGCGCATTATCCTCCTAGGGGCATCAGGTGCGCACGAGCACGCGGCCCCAGAGATATCTCTTCTCCGGCTCTGACGACGACAACGACCGAGAGAGGCTCTCCTCCTGATGTTTGCGCTTTGGGCTTTCGCAATAATCTCGGGCGGCGAAACTTTCCCCGATAATCCGTCCCGATTAGCCGCGATTCCGATCTCGGCTCTCTGTCATCGGCAAGCGTGATTCTCCCAGCGCAACCCTCCTCCCCCGCTCCCTTTATGCCCCCTTCTCTGCAGCGCGGACGTCTCTCACTCCCGGGATAACATCTCTCATGCGTACGTATATATACGTACATACAGCGGAATGTACGAAGAGGCGAGCAAGGACGCTCTCGGTTAATTTCTCGTGAGCTCGCAGAGACTGAGCACTATGTGCCTTTCTTCATTGGCGGACCAGGCGAATTCTCATGAGTCGCGAGAGTGAAAGCGGTCAGGGAGAAAGAAAAATCTCGCGCTCGGTTGAGTCGGACGAGCGAGCCTGGCTATTTTTACGGATAAAGCGTATACGTGTGTGTGTGTGTGTGTGTGTGTGTGTGTGTGTGTGTGTGTGTGCACGCCTGGGAGAGATGCTGATGTAAGCCCCAACCTGGCCAGGGTGAAAACGCTTTTGGGTTTTTAGGCCTTGTAAAAGCCATTCGTCAAATGTACGTACGCGTGCATGTATATTTGCGGGACGGCGGGGTTTACTACCGGGGCCATTTAATTGTTGCTGTAGGAGAAACGTATTCTTCAGGTTTTTTGGCGACCACGGGTTTTTGGTCATAAGAGAGGGGGAGTCAGATTAATCACTACTGGATGTATCTCGTGATAAATTGCGATTGATAATGAAGTTATTGAAACACATACGGATGATTATATCGAGATAAGCTTCTGATACTCCCTCTGGATTTCTATATCATCCATCAACGTTGCCTTTTAATTATAACGTGAAGCATCGAACTACTTCTGTTTTCGTTTAATACTTTTCCCTTTTTTTTTTAAAATGTGGGATAGCGGACTGCACGTGACGTGATTATAAGGCTCTTGACGTCTGATTAATGGAACGTCATTTTTTCGAAAACGACTTCAAGAGAGAGAGAGAGAGAGAGAGATAGAGAAAACACGTGTTAAATTTGGAATTCTTAATTTGCGCCACATTTGTATTGCGCTTTATGCAAAGTGACGGATGGCAGACGAAGGATAAAAAAAAACACGTGATTTCACTTTTACGAAATAATTGATTGTGCACACGGGTGTATTGCAAATATTTGCATAAAATATTGAATACGATAATCGAGTATTTTGTTGGACACGATCGACTACGTTAAAAAAAAAGAAAAAGGAAAAAAAAGAGGAAGAGAAATAAAAAAAAGAGCTCATAACAATATTAGCAGGGCAAAAGTAAATAGAGTTTTAATTGAAACGTGTTATGAAATTGGCATTCGAGGCTGTTTCCAGGTTGATTATTATGAAATCGTGCCATCTAATTGAAATGTATTTGCCTCAAAAGTCTTATCTATTAATGAGCGACAGACACGCGTAGCAGTCGGTGTTTATGCACTTCTTTATTTCTCCCTCACCCTCACCCCCTCCTCTCTCTCTCTTCCTATTTCTTCCTTTCCTTTCTTTTTTATTCTAATCAGCTGATATAAGATATTTACGCAAGAGCCCATGCAATTTTGCGCTCCTTTGAAGTCAATGCTTACGAGACAATGAAATTAGCTGTGAAGCAACACATTTCCAGTTCGCACGCAAAAAAAATAGAGACAAGTATACACCTTTACTTTTCCTTTTCTACGGCTATTGTCGTCCCGCTGTGTGTACGTGTGTGTGTACATCGTACGCTTATGTGTAGCTATGCGAGCCGGCGCTCCGATCTGGGAAAGTATAATGAATTCTGCTCTATGCCTATTTGATTAATTAAAGCCACTTTTTTTCCCCCGCCCAATACACACATAATGTAGGTGAAATTTCGAGGAGGAGATCGTAAGTACAGTAGGTTGCTCAACGCGACCTGTAGCGACGAACGTAACGAAGAGGAAGAGGAGAGACCGTATCGACCGCGCATGAAATTGAGCCGGGTCCAAAAAAAGAAGCTCACGTCAATCCACCCGAATATATGTCTTATTACAAGTCGAAATGAAAAATTAATTTATTTGCGCCGAGAGATTTCTCTCTCCCTAAAGAAGCGATAATTTTCAGCCTGGCCATTATTATACTCGGAATTATTCCGAGCATGGCTCGTTCCCAAACAAGGCGCAAAAGAAGGGAGGGAGAAAAGCAAAAAGAGCGGAGAGTGCGAGACAAGAAGGAAAAAAATATATAAACGGTCGCAAGGTAGTCCGAAAAGCGATCCAGAAAAGGTCGAACCGGCGAACAGGGTGGAGGGAGATTACGTAAGGCATCTCGGTAGCTCTCGCGGGGGGGAGAGTAATCGGCGATACTGGTAAGTGTACGTGTCTCTTGCAAAAGAGAGCCCGGACTGCATCCAATGCCCATATATACGTAAGAGCCGGAGAGCAGCTTGTCCCTCCCCTGATCGTCTCTATATATACGAGTAAGCGAGCTCCAAAAAGAGAGATATTCAATTGCGTAGCAGGCGATGAAGCCGATACATATCGGCGAAGAGGAGGATCTCTCTTCTCTCTCTCTCTCTCTCTCTCTCTCGAGGGTAGAGAAGACAAAGCGGTTGAAAGGGAGCCTCGGGTAACAAAACGGTTCGCGCATCTCGCGCGCGCGCCGCGAGAGAGGGCAAAAGAGAGAAAGAGAAGAGGAGGCAAGGGCAGACGAGGAGAAGCAGAAGAGGAAGGGGGGGGGGGAAGGAGGAGGATCCACCTACGAGTCATATACTCGGAGGCTTGGTCCTTCAACCTCGACCTCGGCGCTTGAATTATTACGGCTGCCCCTCTCGTCCGACGTCTGATGCTTCTCTGCTCGAGCGTTGAAGTCTCTCTCCCTAGCTCTTCGCTATACTCGATTCTCTCTGTGCGCCGCAATGTGAGTAAGAGAGTTGGATAAAAGGAGTGGGAGTATATATAGGAGAGGCGAAAAGGAGTGTATATACGGGAGAGCAATAGGAGATACGTCGGACGACTATATAGATGCAGGGGTGGCAGATGAGAGAAAGAGAGCCGGAGGAGAGAGAGGAAATTATAACCAATCGCGGCCTCGGACTTTTCTCTCCTCTGAGCGCGCGCCCAGAGAGTCGTCCTCCTCGTCGCGCATCGACGTCGCCGCGCGTCGAAAGAGATGCTCCGCTCGTAAACGGACACACACACACAGACACAGACACCCGGCGCATGCACACACGAGAGCCCTTCGACAGAGAGAGAGAGAGAGAGATGCAGGCTACTCCAGCTGCAGCAGCAACAGCCGCAGCATACGAGCTAGAACAGAAAGAGAGGGAGAGAGACGGGCCGAGAGCGGCGAGCGCACACCCACGGACCCGCTGCTGCAGTGCTGCTCGTCGTGAGCATGAGGGGGGAAGGAGGAGAGAGGGCCGAGCGGACAATGCACTCTCTCTCTCGCGCCCGCGCACCATCCTCTCTTTCTCTCTTGTCCCGTATATATACATGTATATATATATTTATATGTATATATCTATACAGATGTACGTATATAAAGGTGTACATACTCTCCTCCAAGGGATTCCCCTTCGGACAGATGCTGCCGTGTTATATATACGCGCGCTGCCGCGAGAGCGAGAAAGAGAGAGAGAGCTTCGGTAGATGCGGGGGTCGTTGAACTCGCAAAAGTTTATACCAGCGCGAGAGCGAACGGGAGGAGTGTGTGTGTGTGTGTGTTGCCGCGGCTCTGCGCCGCAGCTACAGAGCGGGAGCTGCTCCGATCCCTCTGGAGAACCTATCCCTCCCTCCCAGCCTCTCTCTCTCCCTTTCTCGCTGGCTTCCATCGCCACCGCCCGCGGACGCGGTAGCCAGAGGCTCTGACCGGCCGTGACAGCTTTGCTCTCTCTCTCTCTCTCTCTCTCTCTCTCTCTCTCTCTTGCGCACGAGCGCGCGCGCGTGGAGTCAACTTCGATGTAGACGACGTGTGGGCCCGCGCGAACGAAGCACATCCCTTCCTCCAGGCAAACGTTCACCCGATATATATATATATATATACAGGGTATATGGTAGCCTAAGATCGTTCGCGATGTACAGCAGCGGGGGCTTTTAGCTTCGGGCCCTCTCGGGGGACCTGCCGTTCTATGGCTATCGGCTCGAGGAGAGTATGCGCGAGAGCACGCCCGGCTCTCTCCCTCCAGACTTTTTACTGCTCCTCCCCCGTTGATGCCCGTGGCAACTTCGAGGCTGAAGGACGAGCGAGCAACGTTTTCGACGGATTCTTCATTCTCTTTTTTCTCTTCTTTTTTGCTTTTTTGCTAAGAAAGAGAGAGAGAGAGAGAGAGAGAGAGAGAGAGAGAAGAGTCCTTCGGAGCAGCGAGTTTCACGGGAGCGCTATTGGCTGCTTTTCGGTCGGAGGAGGCAGAGAGGGAACGAGAGTTTTATGGTGGTTCTCGCTTCGCTGGAGAATCATAATGAGCAACGCTCTATGCGCAATGGTTTTCTTTTTATCGAGAGAGTTTCGAGAGAGAGAGAGAGAGAGAGCCTCTTGTGATCTGCCTGACTAATGACGATGCAGCTATACACAGTCCGATAGCTCCCGTTTCCTTCGGAGAAAGTTTTCTCGTGTGTGGGGAGAGAGAAAAAAATATTTGGCCGCGGCAACGAGATCGTTTGCCTCGGCCTAATGGAGAACAAGAAGCGCGCGATCAAGCGTGAAGACGGAGCTTGAACGGCAACAAAAAAACATAGATTCCTATGTATCAATTTCCCAATTTCCAATGAGAAAGAAAAAGAGGGACGTATGAGAGGAGGAAAAAGAGGAAATCGGTAAACAGTCGATTATTCGATGAACACAATGGACTACCGCGTGCTCTCGTATTACGCTGAATTTATAACGAGCGATTATCTTTTTCGCTCTCGCTTACAATACGAGGGGGAATACAGCGCGGCAATGAAAGATCAGTCGAGGAGAATCGTTAGAGCATGGAAAGTACTAGGTCCGCGCGCGGTCGAAAAAATTTCACGCGCGATAGCGAAATGCCCGAGTGGGCGAGCGCTTGTAATTTCTCGAAGGTCTCCCTTTATCCATTGATACCATAAAGGCAAACGCGCTTATGTACCTGAGGGAGCGAGTATATCGAGTGTCGACGCTGTGTAGTCCACCGAGAGAAATCCAATATGCGGGCTGGCGAATCGCCGAGTGTATATAATATGTGGGCTAACTGTCGCCCGAGACTCTCCGTACGCGCGACTCTGATAATGCCAATATTCTATACTGGTAAGCCGAAGCTCCCCCCATGGCCCTGAACGAGATTACGAGATTTAGCCGTAGGGTGTGTACTCTTCCTTTTTTTTTTAAAAAAAAAGACCACTAGACACTCGCGCGACACTGTACAATCCGAGTTTAACGAAGCCTGAATTATGTGCATCCGGATTTGTTCGCTCGATTCTCGTTTATCAGGCCGACATACAATGTTTCCTAATTCGGCCGCGCGCGTTATATGCGAAAATTATAAAATAGCGTACAGGATTTTTCTAGAAATAACAAAAAAAAATGGTTAACGGGTTTGGTCGCGGCGAGGCGAAATTAACCAATCTCGTGGATGAAATTGACTCTTTTCGACCAACCCCTGAGCATACAACGTTGAGCGTGTGCCAAGTGTGGCCAGGCATCGAACTTCGTGATTGTAACGCCATTATCGCTTGTGCAGTTTTAATGACATGGACTTAGCGAAGCTGCCGCCGCTGCTGTATAGCAGTACATTGGCGAAAGTCAATAAGCTCTGGCCTGTAATTTGACAATTAAACGTGACTGATTCATCGGCTCGATAGGGGCGCACGTAATGCCTACATAGCGTAATACAGAGTCTCTCTCTCTCTCTCTCTCACTCGTGTTGAAATAACGCGATGCTTCTGGTGCGAGGGCGGTTATGCTTCTGCACTTGAATATTTATAATTGCGTTATTGTTGGCTTCAATTTGATTTATATACGGAAATCACGAAGGCGTGTGCGAATCGTAGAAAGTTCTTTGGCGTTATGTAGGTTTTAACATTTTTTTTTTTTGATTCCTCTTTCTTTTTTTTTCTATATCGATGACGTTATAAGCAAAAGCGAATCGCCGCCTGTGCAGCGTGAAAATAATAGAATTCGCGTTTTATTTAATATAAAACTGCGCGCGCGTGCGATCGAGCCGACCGTCAAACAAGCGCGTAATACCATGCGTTCGATTACGTACGGGTTGCATTACCCTCCCCCCCTCCCCAAAGAATGCGCATTAAGTAATGCATCTTTGCGAACTTTTTTTTCCCTCTGCTTCGCTTAAAAGCCAAGGAATTTTAAGAGGATAAATATCTCGAGAAGAATCTGCATCATGTGTCGGTGAATCTCTCTCTCTTTCTCTCTCGGGGTAATTTTAATCATAAATTTTTACGTCCGGGTGAAAAAAGTTTTCTTCTCTCGCAATACATCTCAAAAGTTTATTACGTCAATCGGGGGCCCCCGATCTTGCACGCGCGCTCGCGCGAAAGATAATTGAGTCTGCTCCCCCCCCCTTTTCCAAAAAATCGGGAAAAAAAACGCGCGCATATACGCGCCCCGTATAATATCGACGCGTATGTAACACGCGATCGTGAGTCATTTTTCAGGGTCGGGTCATTGCCTTGGAAATTTCAAAAAAGCTGATACGACCCTTCCACACACGACGCTCTCTCTCTCTCCCTCTCGAAATAACGATAAAAAAATTTTTCAATATTCCAATTCGAAGTGGCCTATCGGCAGGGACGTAAACGAGCGAAACGAGCTCGGCATAAAATTCCCTCGTCTCGGATAATCGTCATTTAAATAACGCCGGCGAGGCGCGCGCGCGGCCCACACTCGGGCCCCTTTTTACACCGCTGGCATCTCGCAGAAACGAGGCATAAAAGAAGACCATTTAGGCTATTTCCATCGGCATAATGAAAATTCATGAATTCCTGCGCTCTCCCTTAACACCGAGCTTATCCGCGGTGGGGGGGAGGCCGATGCAGATTTGCTCGCGATCAATTACTCGCTTGTAAAATATATCTATATACAATCCGCCGGCATTTGAGCGCGTGTACGCAGACACACACACAGAGTGCTGTATGTACGAATAAATGAATAGTTTTAATTTCTCTCGCGCGAGGAAATCTCAAGCATTCGATCGTGGTTCGTGCCTTTTTCTTATTTTTGCGAAAGAGACCAACAGCGCTGTGTGCTTTATCGCGCGTCAATGAGCCAAGAGAGCCGAGGGAAAACCAGAAATCCCGCGCAGGACCTTAAAAGTAAAGCAATGGTATAAGGACAAGGAAAGAGGCGCGCGTGAGGTGGAGAGGGGGGGGAGCGATAATAGCGTGTCGGACGTATAAAGCGTATATCGATCAGGGGAGCGAGCGCGTGCAAAGGGATATATATATATGTGTATACGTATCGGCATATCTCGCGCGCTGCGGGGATTATATAATACGCGTGCGGAGAGCGCGAGCGCGCGACGAAAAGGGAGAAAAAGAAGGGAAAATCGTCGGCGGCTGCGGTTCACGCGCGATCACGGGGCGGAGGGGAGCGGAGAGAGAATCGGGTACGTCGACCCTGGTACCAGTTTTACGTGTCTAATAAATTTCCGTATAAACGGGATCCGAGAGAGAGAGAGCCTCCTTTGCTCTCTCGCCTCCTCTTCGTTCCCTCTTCTTTTCCGCTTATTCGCATCTCCGAGGGCTGGATCACGTCGCGATGGTTGGCCGAAGAAAACGAAAGAAAACAAAAAAGCGCGCGATCTCGCAAAGAAGCGAGAGAGGGCCGAGAAGAGAGAGAGAGAGAGGCGGGCCGGTGATTTGTGCGATATCGTACGTTTGCGCCTATCGGTCCTTGGAATCGGATGCCCGGTTAAGTCTTTCCCTGGTAATTTTATCCCGGTCGAGGAAACGAGAGAGAGAGAGAGAGAAAGAGATGCCAAGGAGGAGATGCAAGAGAGAGGGGAGATTCCATTTCGCCTTCTCTCCGCTACGGGCCGTATAGCTCTGATCCGCGCGGACGAGAGATGAAGCAGAGCCCGAGAGCTCTCTTAGGCCTCCGGGAGAATTTGATTTCCGATTTTCTTACCCTTTTACGCGCTTAAAGCAAAAAAAAAAGACGAGGGGGAGAGAGCGATGAAAAAGAAGATGTAAGAACAGAGAGCGCCGATAGGGATAAGCCAAAGGCAGTTTTTTTTTTTAACCGAGGCCGCGCTTGTAAATTTTCTCACCTCGGCTTTTCGTCTGTATAAACGTATCCATATACGCGCGTGTCGGGGATGTAATTTAAACGTTGCGGGGCCTCCCTCGGCATTGAATCTACCGCGAATCTAATTAAGCTAAAAATATTTGCCGTCTTGGGAGAAAGAGAGAGCCGCGGCGTGTATAAGGCTGCGATTGTGTTATCAAATTAGTTACATGCGACTGCTGCTGCTAACGCTGCAGGGGATCACAGGGGGGGAGGGGAATATTTAATTCGCTCTCTGGAGAGAGATCGGGCGAATTTTTTATAATCGACAAAACATTCGGTGAGGATTTTTCCGCTGCTCTTGCGTAACGCTGTAATTCGATGATCGTTAAAGAGATTCGCGCTCGACGATAAAACGAGGACAGTCGCGTGATTTATCGCAAGCGCGCTCGCGCGCAATGCGTTATATATACAGAGGAGAACCCTGGTGAAATTAGAGGCACCTGTCTCTTTTTTTTCCTACTCCCATATAACGTCTCTCGGACAAACACTTTGTATGTATAAAAACTGTTTTAATCTACGGAAGCGGTAATCTCCGACGCCGGGCATTCGTACACAAGCAAGCCCCCCGCCGGCGTTTACGTTTATGCTTTTGAAATTATTGAGTTTTAGGCCTTTACAGCTGAAAATTGCGGGCGAAAAACACAGAGCGCGCCCCGGCTAATGCCGCTACTTACGCGCCGAGCCTTTTAATTGCGCTTCAATTTCAACGATCCCTTTCAGCCGCATTAATTACCGCCCGCTGTATAATAACGTCCGTTTGCTTCGTTCTTTTTTCTACGAACATTCGCACGTGTATTTATAAATAATTCGATTATTTTTATAATTTAAAAAACCGTCGCCTTTTTCGCACAAACCGACCGGTAATAAAACCGGCAATTGTAGAAACTAGCTAGCTCTCTCTCTCCCTTTTTCGAGATTTTGTATCTCTCTCGACGGAGCGGGGAGTTTTATTGGCGAGGTATTATAAATTTTCGATTGCATTATATAGGCGAGAGCGCCGATAGCGGCCGGTAACCGGTGACCGGTCGTCGTTTGCCGCAGCGACGTTCAGCGCGTACGCACACGCGCGCGTATACGCACAAGGAGGGAATTTCAACGCGAAGGGATTTTCTGCGCGCACGCCTGGTAATTGAGCTTATCGGCTAAACGCAGCGAGACGCGCGCGTATACTCACCGCGGGAGAGATTCGCCGAGGAAACTGGTTTTTCCGTTTTATCTATTCTCTCGCTCTCGAGTTAAAATTATTTTCGAATTGAAAAATGCCAAATGAAACAAAAAAAAAAGCTCTTGCCTCGGTCTTTACCGTATAGCTCTCTCGGTAAAAAGAGCGGATGAAGGGACAGAGAGAGAGAAATTTCGGCTTTTTACGATTATTTTCAGCCGCGGTAATGAAGATAATATCGAAAATGATTTATGTCCGCTGTTCAACAAATATGGAAAGACGTTTTAATTGCGCGCGAGCGAGAGCGCGCTATTCCATGCCGAGCTTCAAAGGGGAAGAGTACACGTATAGAAATGTATAAAGAAAAATTACTATACTGTATAGTTCGCGCGGTATATACTCCATGTATAGGGAAATTTTACTACATGTATAATAC
>JAPYYQ010002174.1:0-22188 GCA_030522585.1 Anagyrus pseudococci | reverse complement strand
AAAAAAAAAAAAATGCAATGACAAATCCGTAAAATCGTTGGAAACCAATTGTCCCATCAACGAAACTATCATCCCATAAAAATTAGCTAACCCCGAGCTCTCTATCTTTCTCTGGTCCGTTGAAGCGCGCAGAATCAGGCGTCATCGGCACGGTAAGTGGTCTCCCGCGTGAAAAAGCTCATCTATGATTAACCAGTTATAACGAAGATCACTCGGCCGCGTGAAAGTCCCCCGAGGTGCTGACAAGTACGTCGAGATAGAGACGAAGAAGGAGTAGGAGTGGAAGGAAGCCGTCTCTCCCGGGGGGATCCCCGAAGGGAGGAAAATCGAGGAGCGGAGTAAAACGGATTAACCGTCGGTCATTCTCACAATGGAGTCTCGGGAGAGTCTCCTCCGGGGCCCTCGTTTCTCGGCCAATCGACCTACTTCGTCCGCACACACACACACACAGACATCTCTAGAGTGAGCCAGCGCGTGTGTCATAAAAGCCGCGAGAGGAAAGACTTTCTCTCTGCAACAGCGTCTTACTACTCCGAGCACGTGGGCTATACTCCGGACCAGCTTTGAAACTTCGAAGCGAGATCTCCAAACTTCCAAAACTTCTCTCTCACTCTTTTTCTCGCCTTTTCCTTCTTCGCGATTTTCTTCTTTTCCTTGCGAATTGGATAACGCGTTGTAAAATGGTCAAGTGGATGCGCCGAATTTTGGTTGACGACCACGAGAATGCCGGCAAGCTGACTCGGAATTATCGATGCGAACGCTGTAACGAACCAGAATTGCGCGCGCGAGTGTTTATGCATGCAATAATAAGATAGCGCGGTTGGCGGTTTTGTTTTGCCTTCGCTCGCTGAGCCTCTTACGTGCATTTTGCATATTACATTAGAGCCAGCTCGCGGATATGTACGGGGCGAGCGTCGTAAATTACGCTACGAGCCGAATGTATATCGGTTCGCCAGATGTATAAGTTTCGGCCAACAAGCTTAAATATGCGTCACGAAAACTCCCGCTTTGTGTTTGTATTCATTAATTTGTCGCTGAAGCTACTCCCATAACGAGGCGTAATTTAACATTCCCAAATCGACGCGGTTATCAATGAAACGATAATGACGAGCAGCAAAAAGCAATATCGGCACGATACAGTCGCGAGCAAAACAATTCGCAACGTGAAAAAAAAGCCAAGTAGCACGACGATAAGGGATAGGAAAAGAAAAGAAACGCAATAAACAAGCTTCCATTACAGTGACCAAGTTAAATCGAAGCCAAGCTCACAGAGAGAGAGAGAGAGAGAGGAAGAGGAGAAGGAGGGAGGAGGGGGGGAAGATTAGTATTACTTTACAGCAGTTTCGCAAAACAAAGAAACACCAATCGACTGGGCCCCGCCGTCTTGTGCAACGGATTACAGCTTATAGAACCAAGCGCGCAGCAGATCGGCCTCTATCTCGGGCCTCGGTGCTTTATCCGCGCGCGCGCGCGCAGCGCGTAATTGCAAAACTGTCGCCGAGCGCGAGAACAGAGAGAAAAAAAAGAGAGCCGCCAATATCGCGCGCTGGTGAACGAGGCCGCGCGCGAGAGAGTTCCGCTTGACGTGGGCTCGCGTGCGGTCTCTGCGAAAACCGGATCGACGTTTTGGCATGTACACCTTGGACCAGGGGAAGGTCCTTATGTAAGGCATTACGGGGACGCGGTGGAGTTTATGCCACGAGGAGCTCGATATGGGAAAGGTCGGAGCTGATAACGGCGGATTTCGCAAGTATACTGTACCTATGAACTGGTTGTATGTAGCGGTATAGGTTGAATTTGGTTGCTTTGCGGGAATCGCTTTTGGCGCATTAACTTTTCGTGTTTGTAAACACCGCAGGGAGAGGAGGACACGCACACAGAGTCGCGTGCAGGCACGAGAGACTGGAACGAAAAATCGGGGCAATATTAAGGCCGGCCGATAAAAGGATTAACGCCAAGTGTGCGCGCGCTGGTTATTCTCGCGCCGATAGATATACCCATCGGCCGTATCTAATCCGTTTTGATATTTGTGCAGAGAACGAGGTTTCGTTATTTTCTTTTTCTTTTTGAGAACGTCTTCGAGACCGATGCGTTTCATATTGGGACTATCTTGATTTTATCGGTACTGACAATCATAAATCGCTTGGTATCGGTAAGGCTACGATAAGTTTAAATAACAAATTCGTGGAGTTTGTAGCGGAGGGAGAGAGAGAGAAAAGAGTGAAGGCTCTGATGGAATATGGCATCTGCACTTTGGCGGTGATTTAAGGTCGGTTAGATAAAGCAATGGAACATTAGGACCGGTTTACCAGCCGATACGCGGTACTTTATTGAGCGTTTTAGGTTGGACATTTTAGTTTGGGTCGTTGTTTTATTTTTCTTTCTTCAAGAAAATCCGGAGATCGAGGTTAATTAACTAATGGATTTTTTTCTGGTGATGAATTATTCATGAATTCGTTAATGATTTATCGCAGTCGTGGAATCGTGGAACGAGTTTTCCTTCCAAATACGCGCATAAACCGCCGCCCCTCAAATTCGTCTTTTCTTTAACTTTGTGAAACTTCGTAGGTTTATTCCGCTCAACGATAGAGAAATAAGTAGGAATTCGTCGTTATGCTTTTCATTCGGTGTGCACACAAAGTACATCCGCCGCCCCCAACACAAGAGGCACCGGCATTTTTTTTTAACTCATTGCAGCTAAACGTATATTTACAGAGAAAAAACCAGCCTCTCATCAAAAAACATATGATTCTCTCACAAACCCAAGCCGATCTCCTGTTACCCAAACCGAAAATTACGATCATTCCCACATGACGCACGCAACTCTCTCGCTCTCTTCCTCGGAAACGAAAACAGCGCGCGTAAAAAAAAAGGTTCGAACAGGTCGAAGCAGGATAGCGCAACCGGTACTCTATGGACCACTCTCGGTTCTGAAAAACCGAGTCACGCCAAGTCTGGGCTATCGAACCGGATCATCCGCGGCGATCGTCGACCTGAGTAAACCGGAGCGCTCTATACACACACACTGACGCACGTGTCGGTTGCGAGGTCAAAGTGGGCCTGTGTAAAAGAGGCCCCCGGGTCAGAGTTTTCCACGGCTCTCTCGAGAGAGAGTATAACAGGCCGCCGCCGATCTCAGAGTCGGACACGCGCGGGCTCGGTCGGGCGCACGCCAAGATCAACGACCGGCCGGCTTCTAATGACATTTGTATGCGCGCTTCTTCCGTTACCACGAGCCGCCTCCTCCATCCCCTTAACTGCCTTGTTTCTCTCTCTCTCTCTTTTTTTATTCATTCTTCTTGGGTGCGCTTCCACGCTCTTCGGCGCGTTGGCGATTTTTTGCTCGCATAAATTAGCCGGCTCTCTCTCTTTCGCTTACGTCTAACTGTATAAGCAGCCTCGCGCTGACGCGCTCTACATCGCTTTTCCTCGCTGGTTCCTGTCTTATACGCATATTTTTGCGACTGCCTATACCGATCTGTGCTACCAAGCCCCCTCCGGTTTTTCGTTAGCACGTGAAAAATGATCTTCCTTGATTTATGGTCGCGAACCAGAGCGTGTGTATATGCGTGCGAGCCAGTGTGTTTTGCGAGTGACGCGGTAGTTCTAGCACTTGGACTAATTGTCGAAGTTGAGACTGAAAAAGAGAGGTGGCGAGAAAAAGGACCTGCCGACGAGCCCTAGCCGCATTATTAATAGCCATCGCGAAGTTGTATGGATAACGTGACTAGTGTGACTCCAGAGTAATACGTAAGTGAATAGATAACAGACGTACGGGAAAGTGCTAGACAGCTCGAAAACGAAAATATATAAATGCATGCGTTCGATCGAGAAAAGTGAAACGAGCCCACATAGCGCTGCCGCCGCTGCTTTATTGGCTTCGAAAAAAAAAGCTCTGGGGGTAATTACGGTGATTATCTTAAGAGAGCAGACGCGCAATTAGCCCGATGCTTGCGCTCGCGCGTATCCTCTCCGCGGCGAAAGAATAGCGAGAGTACACGCGTGTACGACCAGAAAGTATACGCGCTCGGCTCTCTCGTTGCCGGAAGTAAAGGTCCTTGAACGAATACATCTCGGATGTTCGAACATGCAAATGAGCGGTTGGCGCAATTAGAGAGAGAAAGATGACCGCGAGCGCGCGAAAATGATCGAGAAATCGGCGCGGAAGTATATAGAGGCAAGCGAATCCCCCAGCCCCCTCTCCATCCACTTGCTATAACAATAATACGGAAGCGGTGGTTCCGCAATTCTTCAGCTCTTCCAATGTCTATGCGCTCTTGACCGAGACAGTTACGAGACGCCGAAGAAAGAGATTGAGAGAGAGAAAGGGAATTGCGTGTGTGCGATCGATTTAATTACTGCGCGGGGGCGCAAGCGTCTCTCTTTCTCTTTCTTATTTCTCTCGCGTGCAGCGCTTTTCAATTACCGATTTCTTAGGCGCGCACATACACAGGCTCACACATACCGGTAGCGGGGATATGGCTGTACGATAAGAAAAATGCCTTATTGGAACTCGTAAACTACGACATCGGACCAAGAAGAGAGGGAGAGAGTCGGCGATTTATGTAACGCGCTTCGGTATATACTCTGGCTTGTATATGTATAGAGCACGGGAGTCTCTGCTTGTAACGGCAGAGAGGGAGAGAGAGAGAGAGAGAGGCCTGTATATGACAAACGTAGCGGTGGTTTTATTTATAATGCACATGTCAGAGTCTCGGCTATATCTATAAATTTTCAAATAGACTCTCTCGGGGCCCCGGGCTCGCCGCATAAATAACAATTAATCTGGGATCGCGTTATTATTAAATTATTTGCGAATATGCGCGCGCGTTCCCAAGCTTTAGCCCGACCAGCTGTTTACCCTTCTTCTTCATCTTCTTCCCATCCTTCTTATATCTCCATTTCTTCCTTTCTTCTTTAGAGATTCCTGTTATATCGGTAATATAGTTATATATTTTATGCAATCGTAAATTTTCAAAGGAATAACAGTTTTTAATTATTTATCGGATGCTTCCCACTATAGGCAGTCCGCTACGACTGTGTACATATAGAGAAATTGATATGCGAGGTGGAATAGAAGGTATCGGCGTAATACTTGACGAAAAAAAAGCTTTGGAGTTTTGCAACGATCTTTCTCTCTCTATCGTGCTTTGGATTTTCTTAAAATGACGTGTATTTAAGTGAAGATTTACGGGCGAAATCACAGGAAGACGTAAATGTATATAATAGACGCAAACAAACGGGCAGACGAGAGACGTCGATATATAAAAGCCGAATGAATCATCAACTTCGGCATAAGTAATAAATAAAGCTCGCTTATAAATGCACGTTTAAATGGCAAGGAGGTTTAAAAGGAAAACGAAAATAAGGCAAAAGCACGCCGGTTTTAACCGAGTGAGAGAAGGAGCGACGAAAAGCAACGGTTTCAAACGTGTATTATACCCACGGCAACTCGAGAACTCTCAAAGTCTCAACAATAGGGAAAAACGTTTCCTTTGAAAAACATTTTCATTTCGAATGTAATTAAGCATAAACGAGGCGGGGGAAGGAGGAGGAGACTGCAATGACTTGTTGAACGAATTGCAATTTTAACTGTGTCAATGAACAAAACAAAAAACAACTTTTTACTTTCAAGCACGCAGCCTGCTGTTGTACGACTGTATTCGCTATACAAGTGTACGGAAGCTGTTGTCTGCAGAAATGGTTATGGAAGGGAAGGCTTGCAGCGGAGGATTCGTCCAATGATAATCTCCTAAATGAGAATAAAGGCCGATTTCGCTCTCCTTACGGCAGAGTCGTCGCGGAGCCTCTATAAAACTAGTTCATTTATCGTATTCTTTTTTTATATCTGTCTTTATATAGATCGGAGCATAAGAGATCTAGAGCACAATGTTTTCGACGATTTCGTTCGCGATATTCGTGCTCGAGACCGTATTCCAAGCGGAGTAGCCTCGAAAAGAGCGGGAGCGGCAATCGTGATCGCGCATAAAAATCCACCACAGTCGCATCGTCGGAAATTAAGGAGGCGAGAGAGAGAGAGGGACCGATTGACCCATCGGTGCAAACAAGAGCGGCGAGAAAAACAAGGAGAGCAAGGAGCGAGGACACACGGTATGAAAGAGAGAGAGAGAGAGAAAGAGAGAAAGAGCCGGAAGGCGAGACACGCGCTTTTGAAGTCCCCCACCCACATCTACGCACACGTATGTATAATGGAGGATGGGGGGGGCGGGTTGGCGGAGAAGAGGAGCCTGTCTGCGGCTCGTATTCGGCGGGGCCCAGCGACAACTTGGCAACTGCGCGTGTAGCCGCATCACCGAGAAAGATAGAGAGAGAGAGAGAGAGCCGGGATGTGTATACTGCAGGAGGCGCGCAAGCAAGCGGCGCTTCCTCCTCTCGCGCGCACTCCGGAGCTCCGCTCCAAGCGTACATACGTATATATATATACACAGACAACAACGGCCTGCAGGCGGTTTACCTGCGCGCCTCTCCTGCCTACCCCACCCCCTTGGCTTTCTCTCTTCCGACTAGTCCCCCCCTGCCCCATGCCCTAGCAGCAGCAGCAGCCTCCGTCGGCAGGAGTTCCTTTTTCTCTCCCGCAACCCGCTGCTGCTGCTGCGCACGAGGGAGCCAAGACGGAGAAAGAGAACCTGGCTCTCTCTGTGGCTCTGGCCTCTCTCTCTCTCTCTCTCTCTCTCTCTCTCTCTCTCTCTCTTGCTCTCTACTTGCCCCTACTCCTCCTCCTCTCTGTCTCTCACCCACACACAGGCGTGTCGACGGCGCGCGGCGTGTAAGCGGGGGGGCCCCCGGCGCGCTACTACTTCACGGCTCGCAGGGGCCTCACCTGAATCAGTCGAGTCCGCGGCGCCAAAGGCCTCGCACCTCTCTCTCTCACTATATTGATACGTACAACGCGCAAACCGTTGCTCTCTTGTACACTTCTTATATACAAAAGCCTCTTGCCTCTCTTTCTCCCCATCCTTCTCTGACCCTCTCTCTCTCTCTCTCGCGCTTACGCTCGTTCTTAAGTTTTCGAGCGCACAGAGATCGACTCCGCGCGATTTCTACTTCGACCTCGATTCCACGCACGTCCCACGCTCGCCGATCCCGAATTACACGCAGGAGAACACGCGACTCGCCAAGGGTAAGTACGCCTCTGTCTTATTGTTTTTTTTCTTTCTTTTCCTCTTATCGCTGTTCGTTGTTGTCGTTAATTTTTTGGTCTCCTTGGACCTTCGCTACGATTTTTATTTATACTTTTCATCTTACGCCCGGTCGATTGTATTTGTTTTTCTTTTGTTGCCGGCTCGACTCGTAGGCTTATCTATAAGGCTCGCGAATATATAGCTTGCTCGCCTGGGCTTTTCGTATTGAAATTTTTGAGCTGATACAATGAATAATTAGTTTGTACAAAGATTCTTTGAATTTTTTTTTCTATTCAATGTCGAGGTATTTTTTACATCACGACGAACTTTATCACGCAATTGTCGTAAGCTTATTCGTAATATCGCCGAAATAGCTAACAAAAACGTATCGCCGACAGATGCGAATAAAAACTTTGGCACTCTCGACGTTTTACAAGTACTGTTGTAAAAAAAGGCAACGAGCGAGGCCGCCGTATAGTAAAAAATAAATATAGGAAACAATAAAAAAAAAAGAGAAAAAAAACAACGGTCGTATCATCCCAGCGTGTACGAGCTCTACAATCGTCGCCTACTCAGCAAATTCGTATATATATACAGCACAGACCACTGGCGCAACTTACGCACGTAAATCTACCAGCGATAACTAGTCACCGGTCCTCTCGCCGGACGATCGCGTAATCGCCTAAGAGCCGCTCGCCGATTTGTTTTAATAATTGCGTCAACGTTATTATCTATATATCGGCGAGTATAGAGGCGGTTGCTCTAGCGCTTACTTTGTCCTCCGGTGCTGGTAGTGGCCTTTTTTTGCGGCTTGTCAGGGCCTTTGTTGGCGCTACCGATTTTTCCGCTCATGCGCTCTGTCGTAATTGATTTTTATAAGCCTATTAAATTGTCCCCCAGTCTTTCTATACCCCCCTACTCTCTTCTCTCTCTTTCTCTCGGTGTCTTTGACTCTTGTGTATATGCTGTTACTCGCCAGATTTGCATGCTCCTTTTTCCTCTCGCTTTGAAATTATGGGATTCTAGATTAGCTCCGAGTTTATTATTTTGCAATGTTTTCGGAATATTTGCCGGTTTTTTTTGTTTCGTGAATTTTTAACTTTTCAAAATGGAAAAATTCTTTTTACAATGTTCCATTGATCGAGAGTTGGGAAATAAAGAGACCGGGATGCCTGTTCTATTGTTAATACGTTCTACTTGTCAAATCACCGTGAACCTCTCTTACATCGAAATTTCTAGCCTGCGCTATTAAATTAATGAGACTAATTATTCTTCAACGAATATATCTTTTGCAATTTTAAATTAAGTTTATGAAAATCGGATTTTTTTAAATGTTATTATAAAATATTAGGTAGAAAATATGCTTCTGAATTTATTATAAACATCAACGTTTTTTTATAGTAAGCGGTAAATTTTTGTGATGCATTCGTTTTCTCATAAATAATTATCATTTATGGATCCATGAATCATTTTAATAGGATGAGTCGGCTGATTAAAAATTAATAATAACATTTTTTTTATCCGTAAGAATTGCTCAACATTTAATATTATTCACTTTTTTATAGATCTCTAATGCAAACTGAATAAGATAACATTTTTTGTAGTTTTTTTTTTATCATTTATAAAACTTATAAAGATTATAAAAAAAACTGTAATCCCAGAAATCTTTGGGTTTCACCTTGTCTATCGAATCAGAGAAGAATTTGAAGTGCTTCAATTTTCAATAATGATTGCTCTTTTGTAAGAGGATTATCAAAGAAAATTAAACTTGAGTAGAATAAAGTTCTTAATCCAGAGCTGAGCAATAAATTTTCAGGTTTTATATCGGCTCATCTATATTCAAAACTTTCTCGAGCAGATTGAACATTTTATAAGTTTCAATTTGGACATTTCGAACTTCGATCTCGTTATTATTGCCTGTCGTGAGGTTACATAAGAGAATGAAATAGCTTGTTTTTTATTTATTCCCGTGATTTAAGCAATTTTTATATTATCCTCGGAAGCAATTTAAAATGACAACAAACGTTTTTTTCAATAATCTCGTTAATTATTTTTCACTCATTATCAGGTACTTAATACCTTAACGAGCCCGTAATGAACAAGTCGCGAAAAGCGAGAAACGAAGTTACATAAATACGAAAATAAACTAATTTTTACCAAGGATATAGATATAAAAGTCAATATGACGTAATTTCTTCAATTTCCATAAATAAAATTTGTCTCTCGCTCGATCGCTAATTATCGATGAAAAAAAAAGACCCTGCTCGCAACTACCTAATTACGAAATGTCTCTTGGAATAAACGTAAAACTACATCAATAAAATCCGCTTTCCATTTGGAACGAATCAATTTTCCAGCGTCTGTTTATACCGCTATCTCCGCGATACGTATATATGCACCCGCAAGATTTACCGTCACGTCGCAGTCATCAAGATGGATTTTAATCAAGCTTAAATTTCCCCGTAAAGATCGAGAGCGAAATCAACCGAATTGCGCTAGATGGTATAGCAGGCGAAATTAAGCCGAGTGATCTATCTCTCTCGCTTGATAATCACGATCCCCAAAACGACTGCTCATCAATCTTCATCGATAAGCCAAACGCGTAACGTGCCCAATCCGCGAGTTTAGAAAAGTCCCAAAAGAATGAGAACAGGAGAGGAGAGAGACGAGAGAGAGAGAGAGAGAGAAACCACAGGCGACGTAATCGCAACGATTACGAGATGAGGAAAAGGAAACCGAGAGCGGCGTCCGGGTGCAATAGCCCGGCTGTCTCTCCCGCAGTCGTCCTGGCTCGCTTATAAGCGACGCCAATTGCATAATGATTTCGCGCAATGCTCTCCTGCGCCGGCGCGGAGAGCTCCGCCGGCCTCTCTCGACCGCGATAACGCGTATACACAGCCAAAGAGTCGCGGGAGTAGAAACAAAACTCGGCCGACATTTTATGATATGCTCAAGCTGTGGCTTGTATATACTGAGGTTTGCCTAATCTAAGGTATAACCAGCGAATTCAGCGGATTTTTTTCAAAGACAAAAGATATAGTTATTTAAAGAGAAGACTGATACGTGACTTGAAAGTATGCGGCTTGGATATCTGTAAGTTTGAGCACTTTGTTTGTCGAAGACTTTGAGAACCGTCTTAATGAGAAAAGAAACCGGCGTTGATTGTTCTCTGTTTTCGTGTTATTATACACACTCGCTCTTATCTGCATAAAAATTCGAGGCTGCAGCTTTTTCGGCGCTTAATTCGGGTATTTTTATTTAATCGATCGCCAGTTGGCAAACGCGTGTGGACGTGTATATCTCGATTACGTAAATTGATATTCCAGTGAGTTTTCAGAAAAGAAGTTTAATTGGAGAAAAATTTCTTTTCCGTTAAGTTTTACGCTTTGCTATTAAGATTGACGATTTTAAGCTCGCGTGAAAGTGAGTAAATTAAGTATACTCGTTATAATTGTTAATAGGCCAAGGTATTACGACTTTTTTATGTGTCCATATTCCTTCTTATTTTGTCAAACGTAACATCCGTTATTGTTACGTCACACCCGTACGTTTGTAGACATACAAAATTTCGGAATATTTCGATTAAAAGTACAACGTTTACGTATGGTAAACAAATGAATTATTCTCTCGTCGACTTTCTGTCATCTCGAAAAATACGTTTTTCTTCATTACCGCGTGACAATTTTGTTTTTTTAAAAAGCATCCCATTATCATGCCCCGCGGTTATTTACAATGCAACGATACGCTACAAAGCTGCGTTTTACAGTCTCGAGCGTTGTCTTTTACGTATACCTTTAATAAAAAAAAAGAACGAAATTCCCTCCGCATCTTTCGCCGAGAACTCGAGCACACACGCTCTCGTGCCAGTTAATGGGACAAGCGCGCGCGGAGGGAAAAATAAGCGGCGAAACGCAACGGTCGCGTAGCCCTTCAAAGATCAGCGCGCATAATGCGCCATCTAACTGTATGCATATAATGCATATATAGCGTATAAGCGTAAGCGCGACCCGCGCACTTTACGGTACTCCGGCCTCCGACTGTCTGGGAATTCATATTTTTTCCCCATTTTTTTTTTCAACCGGTTTTTCCACGCGCTCACTTTTTTCTATTTCCAAGCGCCGCACAACGTGCTCTTGCGCGATATTACTTCATAAGATTGTGGCTTGATAACGAGCAAAAAAAAAAGAAAAACGGGGAGGGAAAAAATTTCGTTATTAGAGATATAGGCGGTAATGGCAGCGTCGACGTTTACGCCGCGCTAACTTTTGCCCAAATGAATTATTTTGTAATTAGCGCGTTGGCCAAGCATTAGTCTTTCTTTTGTTCGCGCTGCTTTTTTTCATAATGCCAGTATAATCGTTTGTGTTCGAGATAATAAAATTCCGTCCGACATCCCTAAAGACCCCTTGATTTGGTTTTGAAATTTCAATTATTTCCTAAGATATAAACCTTTATCTACATTTTCTATCTGGACCTTCTAATCTTAGCAGTTGTATTGTCGAAAAAAGAATATCGATCTCAGTGTCGAGCAGCGAATAATCAACTGAGCAAATCCTGCAGCTGCTCATTCGTGGAAAAGCCCGGAAAAAGACAGAGAGAAAGAAAGGAGAGGGGGAACTGGCTAAAGAAGAAGCAATCGCAAATCCGGGAGGGAAAAGGCGCCGTATAGCGAGTGTTGAAAAAGACGGTCCCAGAGAGCCGAGAGGCATATACATATAGCTAAGGAAATAAAGAAAAGAGGAAGGTGCCGGGCCGAGGATATAAAGTCTCACGTCCCTGTACACCGCGCGTAAAAGGCTTTGGGTATACACATCGAGAGTATAGGAGGGTGGTCGGGGTATTCGGGTATAGCGGTCGCTAATTGGAGTACGCGCGGGGCCACCTCTCTCGCGCTGTTTTTTGCCGAAACAAAAGGAGGGACCGCGTGTACAAGAGGACAGAGAGAGAGAGAGAGGGAGGGGGAAGGGGCTGCTCGGGTTGTAGCGGCTGATTGTCCGGGCGCGCGGCTTGCTAATTGGATTTGCCTCGTTGTCGCGTACACGCTCACTCTCCCGGAGATGCGATCTCCCTCTCTCTCTCTCTCTCTCTCTCTCTCTCTCTCAGCGGGTTTCCTTTTGCGCGTCTACACGGGTTTCTTCCACTCCCGCACTTCCACTTATTCTCCCGCTTCTCCTTCTTCCTCTGCTTCTTCTCATTCGTATTCTTTTATTTCATTATTTTTTTCCTCGCCCGCTCGTCTTTTACCTCGCGTGTGTGTATAGGTACATCTCTGCCAACTGCGAGAGAATGCACTTGCCGATTCGTTAAAGGTGCGCGACCTATCCTCCACAGGCCTGCCATAATCGAAACGTTTGGGCTTTCGACTGCTCGCTAAATGTTTAATTTTTACATAGATAATACGTAGGCCGCCGTTCAATCGAGCCGAACACGCGGGTTCGGCTAAATTCTCGTGTCGCTTCAAGAGAGATTTTAAAAATCTTCACGTACTCGCTGTGCTTTCTTTCCATGCCTCTTCCCTGCTCTCGTATACACACAAACGAGAGCCAACTCTCGACTTATACACGCCAGATAAAAAAAAAGGGGGGGAGGGCTTTTAATTAACCCGGCGTATATAATCCGGGAGCGATCGGCAGAAAAAGCATCGGAAGAAAAGGCGCGCGCACGCAACGGATCGCGCACGTGCGCGTCTGCTCTATCCGTATACATATACGCATGCCGTTGTATTAATTAACAGGGGGGGCAGAGGCGACACACAGTCGGGCCGAGTCTAATTAAACTTACATAAAACCGATCAAAGCGGAAGCGCGGAAACGAAAAGCCCGATTAAAAATCCAACCGCGAACGACGCGTCCCGCGTCTTTCTCTTGGCACTTGTATACACATAAGCGTCGCGCGCGTTAAAGCGATCGATCGGTCGCGTTAAAATCGGTATATACGTAAAAACGACCGAACTTCTTATACGCATACGCGGGGGAGGTAAAAGAGAGCCGATAACGAGCTGGCGAGAAGGTCTGGGCCCGTTACGGCTCGCGCCTTTATCGAGATACTTTATCCGCGCGGGAGAAAGCTGGCTAGAAAGCGAGGTTTTTCGCGCCGCGGAAAAATCGGCCGGACACGCGAGGCGCTCGAAGGCCCTCCCTCACTCCTTCCTTCCCGCGGAAGGTATGAAAACGTAATGGCTGGGTGGAGGCTCTTTAGAAAGTTAGGGGGAAGGGGAGAACGCGGTTGGCCGATAGCAAATGTTATACGCCCCCCCCCCCCCCTGGTATGGAGAGACGCCTGGAGTTGCGCGGCTTTCTTGAGCAAACTTTGAAGTCGACCGGTAAGAGATAACGCGAGATACGACATCGAGAGAAACTCTTACGTATATACAAGCGTAAAGCACAAGCAGCAGAGTCGCTTATTCGTCATCGAGAATATCTGCATGTATACGTATCGAAAACTTTGGCCAGCCCAGCGGCAATGCTTATTTATGTACCTTTGTCATAATATACAGGTCCAGTCGAGCGAGAAAGCCGCGAAATTTGCATGCGGGAGATCTCGGTGTTACGAGCCGCACAATGCCCCTCAGGCCACCCACCACGTTATATTTTCCTTCGAAAAACTCCCCCTCTGTTTGCACGCTTCTCTCGCTTGCTCGCCTACTTTTCTCGGTCATTCCCGGCTTTCGCGACCTGCGCGGGAGGGGAGGGAGATCGGAAAAAAACCGGCGGATAGTCGGTCGTCCCGGGCCACGAAGCGAGGCGGCCTAGTCGAGGCAGCTCAGACCGTCGCGGCCCCGTGCCCTCGTGGCCCAGTATGACGCCTATGGGATATGCGGACGATCTTTAAAGGCCTATGCGCCCCGATTAAGCCTGCCTGCGCTTCTACACGCTAAACATGCCTGCCCGCGGCTTTATTATCCATAACGGACTAGTCCAGCGGACCGAATGGCCTCGACGCGTATGTATTTGCCGGACCGAAGATTGATCGCTGATTATTCGCGTGTTTTTTCTTCTTCTGCGGCTAATTGTTGCAGGCGCACTCTTTTATGGATAATGTATTCGGAGACAAGACGGAGTCCTGTCCCACGCGTTGTTTACGCGTTCGTGCGCTTTATTTTTCTTGCGACACGAGCCTGATAGTATAGTGCGCAGCGTGATATGGACGCGGTACGGGCGATAATTGGCGTTTATTAACGATATGTTAAAATATGTTGTTTATAAGCGCGCGCCGCTGTCGCTATTTTTAGACAAAGCCGAACGCACGACGTAACTGATGGCGAATTGGTTCTATCTGGCTCAATTCGTCAAGCGATTAAGCCAGAAGAACGTAAATACCGTTTTTCTTTCTCTGTTTCGCAACAAAGAAACATTACGCTTTCCGGAGCTGAATCAGCCGTACGTCCATGCACGCGTGCTCGTGAAAGCGCGAGATATGCTATGTACGCGGTCAAATTGGCAAGCACGTATTTCTTTCCATTTTTCCCCCTTTTCAAGCTGTACGTATCTGTCTAATTGAAGTGAAAAGCCAGAGGCGCGCGTTAAACGCTAAAAAAATTTCTCCGAAAACAATAGTAAACGACGCGCGACGGCGAAAGCCCAAGTTTTCCATCCATAAACACATTCATATGTTAACAACAATAATAACCTACAACTCGTATCTTTTTTTTATTTTACAGGTACACATAAGCCGGATACACACGTACCCACGATAATAATGGAGTCGTGGCTGAGCGAAGTGCAGCGCGTGCGCATACCCCGGCCGAAATTCGGCAGCGGCAACTCGGTGCGCCGATCAAACTCGAGCGTCGTACAGCACGTGCGCCCGGACGTGCGCCAGGCCGCGGAGATAGCCAAGGCGACCGAGGAGCTGCGACAGGCGCTTCAGGATAAGCTATGAGCAAACCGAGCACCTCTTCCCTCGGAATAACGCCCGAGAGACCGGACAACTATAGCCCCCGAGCATCTGGTCTTTGCTGGCTTGGCCCGCGCCACGCCAGCCGAACCTTATGGTACACACACACACCCCACCTCCTGCGATGGATGTTGCTGAATTGGAAAGTACTTTGGAAGAGGAGAGCGGAATACCGAGACCTTTGGAGGAGCTTCGATGCAGGATGCTGGATGCGCTTGTACGATGATTGCGGGAGACGCGCGAGATTATTTTCCTCTTTCTTTTGCGGCGATTATTATCGCTGGAAAATTGTTGAATAAGCGCAGGCTTTGACGTTTTAATTGCGATCGGAAAACATTTCCAATGCCCAGGTTTAACGAAATTTTTCGTTTTTTTTTCTTTAGTTTTTTTGAAACTTTTACTTCGATATGATTTCAATAAATGCGTTTGCACGGCAATTTGAAAATGAAAATTTTTATTGAGATTAAATTAAATTTCGCGAAAATTTAAAATAACGAATAATGTACCACAGGGTTCGATAACATTTTTTAAAAAAGTCATGCTATGCTTTAATGGTAGGCCGTAACTTATAACAATAAGTAAGACGAAAGTTACAACAAAGACCTAAAAACGATAAGAATCAAATACTCTCTTAATCATTCGTAACTTTCAGCACCAATATTTTTTTATTGTAAAACCTGTTCAAGAATATTCAAATGTATGTTAAAATACACAATATTTATTTTTAATTCAATACACAAATGTACTCATATTAATAAGTTGAATTTGAATTTAAAATAACACGCTTTACGTAATAGCGTTCACCACGTGCGTGCGATCACTACCTTTCAAAATGACATTGTAAAATTACGTTCCGACTTAAAAAGTTTATTCCGTGTGATATAAACACGTCGTTGAAAAAAATATATACTATAGATTCTACGATATTTATTAATACCGATGTAAATTATTTTGTCTATGATACGAAAACCACTCAGTTTACAAACAAAAGTGTTTACTCGCACATAACAAAAGAAAAAAGCAATCTTCACTTAACATTGTGTAAATATTTTCATGAATTTTCATTTGTACTTTAATTATTATTATTACTGTTGCTCATCATTAGATAAAGCACTTTATGTGCCTTAGTTATAAGATTTGACGTAGAATTGCATAAAAAATGTACTCATGTAAACGTACATAATAAAAAATAAAATTTGAAAAACAATTCGTAAGATTTAAAATGTGTCGAACCTTACTCCTTCAACTAACAATTTTCAATGTAATATTTTTAATATTAAAACGAGAAAAAATATTGTAAAGTCGTAGTTGAGTGTTAACACAAGCATAAAACCGTGAATATTAAAAAGTATTTGGAAAAAGTAGGTAACTCAAAAATACATTCAGTACCATTCCGCATAAATCTTTCTCAGACTAATCGTAATTTCATACGGCTGTAAGAGACATTTTAAATTTTCAGATTGCAAAGTTGTGCTGATAAATGTAAGCCGCTAAAAACGTCGAAGGAAATTTCAAATCGCAGTTTAAACATTCAGTGTGTACTTTTGACTCAAACAAAGAAAATTTTTCATTCAAAAAAGAAAGTCGGTTAAATACCCCAAAGAGCGACGGAATGTCGGCGATTTAGGAGAAGAAAGTAAGCAAGCGATATTTCAAAGTTGTATATAAATCGAGCGCTCAAGCTTCCTTTGACTTATTGAAGTATTTCTTGAAATACTGCTCATCATAAAGTTCAAAAATACTTTGGATTTCTCGCCGCAGCAATTTCGGAAAATTGAAAGTTTCGAGAGTTTCATTTCAGTAATTGGAAAACCGAGGTATAGGTACATAACGACTATAACGAAACCACTCGACACAACGCTTTGCAACGGTATAATGTATAACCCTGCTCGCGAGACTAACGGTTCAACATCGTAATCCAATCCAATAAATTTTATCATACTCGCCTATTATTTAAACAAATAAAATATCCTTCTCTCTGACTATCGATAGCCCAACTAAAATAATTGAAAGATCAATTCTGTAAATTCGACGTACGTCTATATAGGCAAGGCCATTTAGCATCGCACATAGGGTTTTCATGATCATCATTAAAGCTCTTAGCGAATCGGGCTTTTCCGTGGTCAACCGTAAGCATCGCGAGCAGACGAGGGAGAGCGCCAGTTGGCCGCAATTATAAAGAACAGCCTCATTACCCAGTGGTTAATCACCACTAGGCCGAGCGATCGATAGCTGAGGCCTAGAGAGAGAGAGAGAGAAAGAGAGAGAGAAAGAGCTTGCACGCGAGAGCCTGTCAATTTCGCAGGTGATCAGAGTCAGCCGCACGGATCGGCACACGAGACGCCTGGTCCCCAATGACTAATTAGCCAAGCCTGCCATTATCGGGGACTTGCCTCGATCGGCCTTCTATAAACGACTCCCTCTCTCTCGGTTCTTCGTTTTTTCATCTTTGATATTAGTTATGTCACTATTAAGGAGAGCGATGGGAGCCTCGGAGCAGGAGTTATGGTTTAATTAGCGTCCACGCGCGCGACGCTTATAATGTTGCCGATATATTTATGGAGCGAGTGACGCGAGGCTTTTATATATACACAAGCGCGAGGACGAGATGGCTTGATACGTTTTACGTAATGCCGATGATTTATAAAGCGTTCACCTTAGCCGCGGAGATTTTTTTTTTCGGTGGTATTAAAATGTAATTTGTTGTAATACTAGGGAAGGTACAATTATACCGATTATTCGCGGTGTGAGGGTAATCGGTAAAATGTTGTAGCTTTATTTCTCCGGGCGATGCGGCTGGAACATTATGTTGAGATTAAAATTTAATCACGGCCCGAGTCAGTCAAGCTTACCGAGAAACTTCATGTTTATTTTCTTGTTTTCTTTGGGTTTTTTTTTTCACGGATCTAAGTTTTTATTTTTCTTTGGATATTAGCCGAACGATTTACGATGTCGTAAAGTACGAGCGTTATATTTCAAAGTTTTTCATTGCGCTTTAAAAGTTGAGGATCGACAATTTACCCGAGGGAAAAGCGACTATGTGCGTAGCAGGCGCATTTTCACAATCGCCACAAATATTAAAATCCTAAAATATGAAAAACATCGGACATCCATCTAAACGCGTATTATACGCCATTACATTGTTGTCTTATAAAATCTCGTAAAAATCGGTATAGGCCTGCCGCGTTTGCAATATTCCCGTAACAAGCGACATATTAAAGCAAGGATAAATTGACCAAAGTATTAAAATCTTGAAAGCCAAAGAGAAAAAAAGAAAAGTAAGCTCATCTCGCACAACAAGGGGCAACGCATAAGTGTATATATACCTATATACGGTATTCCCCACACGTATATAAAATCTCTCGAGCGCAGGAACGTGTATATAAAACTGCACTCGCGATATAATCCTTACGAAATAGATTTCCCCGTCGAATCATGTAACAATCGGCCGTGAAAAATAGCAGGCTCATCGATCGCTTATTAATCCCCGCCAGCCCCAAGAGAGCCGCCCATTGAACCTTCCCCCTCTCTCTCTCTCTTCGAGGCAGATGCAGGAAGGCCTTGGTATGGTAGAACGAGCAAGGAAAAACATCCGCGAAACGCGAAAAATCCATCGGGGTCCGGTAAGAGGATAAAAAGCCGAAGGAAGGGGGGAGAAAAAAATAAAAGACGAGTAAAGGGCCGGCCTTCCGCGCGCGGCGCGCGAGAAATCCCAGTGCACGCGATTATTGGCCGCAGCGAAATTTCGCGCGGCCTTGAACCCGCGCGCGCTCAGGTCCCTCCAACTGCGCCGTGTAATTACGCGCAGCGGCGGCTTCGCATGTATACGTGTACACGAGTGCGCGTGCGAACGTCTTAGCCCTGTATATAAGCGTCGGAGCCCCGCGCGGTATATATAAGGACTTCCGAATATCGGTTGCGATCGTTGTGGGAACGCTGCGGCGCCATCGATCTCTCTCCTCCTCCCCCCGCCCTTGCTCTTTCTTTCGTATACTCAAGAGAGAGAGGCTCCGGAGTTATTGACCGGGAAATTGATCTCTGGGCTTTCGGCTTGGCCCTTGGCTAAATATTGCTCAGACTTCTACCCCACCCGTTCTTTGGTATACGTTATTTTTTGATTATGGCGCTGATAAGTTGGATTGGTCGGCCGGTATATATACGCGCCTTATGGCTGGCGAGTTATGGGGGTACGATAAGTGTCGGATGTTAAATTTGCATGAATTTGGACGATGAAATTGATAATGGCCAACGCGCGTGTTTGCCGTTTATTATTCATTAAAGTTTTCGGGGGGAGGGGGGGGTGATAAATTCGTCGCGAGAGCGGAGACTTCGCTGGCGGAAATTAAATGCTCCGGAGGAAGAAAATTCTTTGCCGAGGTTAAATATTAACTCTGGCTCTTTCGGTACGTTAGCTTTGATTTTATTTTTTGTTTTTCTTTTCTTATTCAAAACATTTTTCGTATATACGAGAGTAATTGCACATACAAAAAGAACTTGGTATGAGAATAACTGTTTTATGCAATTTTTTGAAGATTGCATTTATGAATGGGCGGGTAAGACGTTATATCTTTCGAAGCGATCTTTCTTTTTAAATTATCTCGGTAATTAATTTTCGCCACATCAAAATCTTACACATTTTAATTGAAATTTCTTTCGTTGCTGTTGGAAATTTTCGAAACTTTATTAATCTTGTATGAAACGAAAAAAAATTGAAAAAAAAAGAACAAATCAGACTGATGCTTTGGAATTCTGAATAAAGTGGTCTAAAAAAGTATAACTACGTTTTAGATATATATCTAACTATGTATAGTAATATAAATAGAAGTTGATAATTATTATCTAAAATGTATGTCCTAATTAAATTCTAATACGTCAAAGATAAGGTATATCTAAAATAACTTTACGATGTAACTATAATTAAATACTGAACGATATACTAAGATTAATAATTACTTAGAATAAATGGCACGTTAATCTACCACTAGGATTTACACGAACTTCTTACGGCCTACGGGAACGACACACGTCTTGAACAAATTGGGAAGTTATCGCTTATTACTTCAAACATTGAAATTGTAACTTTGAAATTCGTACAAAAAAAAATTAAATAAAAAAAAACACGTACGGAAGGAATCGAGATGCCGAGGGTACAAATTTAAAAACTAAAAGAAAGAAGATAAATCTCACTCGGCATCCCGAGTTCCCCCAACTCTTTTCGAGCGCATTTTGTTTAATTCAGAGAAAAGTTTGACCGGGTATAGCTATGTATATATAGTATAATATCTCCGTGTCCCGAAGTCACTAGTGCGTCAGACAGTTAAGGCGACCATTGCGCGCGTACGCACAGTGAGAGCGAGATACAGGCAGAGTTTACAGAGGTGAAAGAGAGAGTATAGACTCGGCGAGACTTACCAGGTTATCGGCGTGCAAGTGGTGATGCAGGTAGTCCCGGTTGGGCCTGGGGTGACCCGGCGAACTGTGCCGACGACCCCCGCGCTCGCCGTCGATCTCGTCGTCGTAATCCTGCAAGAAAGCCGTGGCACGTGTTGAGCGGCCGAGAGTTCGCAGGGCTGAGGATATCGCGGATGTATATGATATGGCTATATTGATCGATACATGAATGTCTTGGATTATGACGTGTGAGACTCGATGTGTATTCGTGTGAGTGTGAGTTGATGCGTAGGTGTTACGACTCGTGTGATCAAAGACGGTGGGCCAAGAGGGACTGGGACGAGCGCGAATCTATAGATATATAGATATACATATTATGTGCTGTGTGCTGTTGATTATTGACGTACGTTTTCGGTTATATTCGTATATTTTTTTTTAATCTTCAGGGGAGTGGAAGTGGGAATGATAAAACGCCGATTGTACCTGGTTATCGAACTCGTCATCGTTGGAGAGTGCGAGGTCGGACGTAGCGACCTGATGATGCTGGCTTCGCCTGCACGCCCCTCTGCAACGGTTCCCAAAGTTTTTGCTGACCTTTTTTTCTCTCTCGCTCTCTCGCTTTAGCTTTCGCGAGGTTCTTTCTTATTAAAGCGAGCTTTTTTTATTAAGGATCTTTTTTTTCTTTTTTGTGGTTGGGTTAAAGTTTTCCGGGTTCCGAGGCTCTTCTTACTAGCGTTCGACTGTATGTACGCTGAATGTGGTAAGAAGTACTTTTCTATTTTGCTTGTTTTCCGAGTTTTTGGTTTTAATTTAATTGATGGTGGTTTTGAATCGGTGACAAAATATTAAGCTTTAACGTTTTATTTATGTCACATTGAAACGTATATACTAGGTTGATTATTTTTAAGCTGTTATTATTTTTTGTCATATTATTCGAGCGTTGAAGGGAATTTTTTTCAAAGCAATATTTCATATAAAAAATATAATCTTTATCAGTGGATATTAATTAATACTTTAAGCTTCATATTGCATATATTTTTTGTTTAAATCACCGAAGCAAATTCAATATAGAAATTTTTATTTGGTTTAACCCTGTAATATCGTTTTATCGTGCGCGCAATAAAAAGAAAAAAAACTCACGAATTTCCCAACATTTATAACAAATTCATATATACTTTTATTCCCGTGACTTTTAATAATCCACATTTCCAAGCCTCGTAAATGTTATATTTAACTTTCCAATATTGTAAAAAGCTAGGAAACTACATAACAAGATTACAAACGAAATGCCAACGCGGCATTAAACTTTTACGAACTCTATACTCTGCTGGCTGCTACACAATTTCATCCGACCCGGCCTATAAAGTAAAAAACGGTCTCTATACAAAATGAAACACAATATAATCATTCCAAACATCATTCATACGTATACGGTTTCTCGAAATAAATCACTCAATACCAAATAAAACAAAGCGAAAAAAAGAGAAAGACGAACGCGAAAACAAGCCAATCATCGTCAAACTAATTTCAAACTTTAAATCCCGCGATTGATTGTTTCCCCCGAGAAGAGCGTCCAAGTTAAAAATACCGACGAAGGCAACGTCCTTTTCCGCCGTCCTAATTTCGCAATAATCAAGCAACAACCGGGCAACTTTGTCCCGCGACAATCCCGACTAATGAACGAACTTCGCGCGCTCTAAGCAATATCCCGACAAGCCGAGACAGGGAGGTACAACAGCGCCGGCGAACTTTGCTGCTC
>JAPYYQ010002173.1:0-24020 GCA_030522585.1 Anagyrus pseudococci | reverse complement strand
ATTTACTTTGCGCACGCTCAGCATAGGCGTGCGAGAAAGAGGCACTTTGCACACGTAAAAGCGTGCGCAAACTCGAACTTTGCGCACGATCGTAGGAAATAGTACATTACGATACGAGTGCGCAAAGTAGGTCATTCCCGCACGAGCGAAGCGAGTGCGGGATGACCTACGCGCGCATGAGTATAACAAATCATTTCAAAAATCAATTTTTGAAATGATTTGTTATGCTACTTATCAAAATTAATAATAACATTGTATTTTGCAAGATACTACTGAATTAATAGAGGCCCTGAAGAAGCAAAAAAATCGCAAAAGCCCTTTAAAAACTTTCTATCCAAAATTGTTAGTGATTGTAGATGGCCATTATTACACGTAATTAGCTACTTAATAAATCATTTATTTTCAAAATAATTGACGAACTCATTATAAGCTTTTTTAATACATTTTAGGAAATTTAATAATGACATATTCAAAATTGTTCGTTATTTATCAGTATTTTGGAATACTGTCGGTTTGAGATTCAAAGAGGTACCATCGCCTAAAATAGAACTTATGATAACAGGCATAATAGTATCCACGGTAGAAAAAATATATCATAGCTTTGAATTTTTTTATCTGGTAAATAAAAATAAATGTATTTATGATAACACCATTTAGGAATTAACGACCTTGGCGGGGGTTCTTATTGGTTCATGGAAGTCAAGGCCAAATCGTATAAGCCCACACTATGTTCTCAACCAGTATGGATCATGGGTGAAAAAGGAACTACAAAAAAAATTGTTACCTTTTAAAAACTATGATTCTGTTGTATTCATGACTCCGTAAGATTTGGTTATTTATTTAATATTTAATTCCAGAAATATAAATTTCTTAAGAATGTTTGTATACTTTTTAGGCAACGTGCATTTGCAAATGGCAGCGAGGTTCTAGGTATACAAATATTCTACGAAGACTAATAATATTTTTTACCTTGCCATAATCAAAATTTTAATTGTTAGGTATAGCAGGTTACACTGGGATATGCTATAATTCTATTATTTACGTTTGTGACCCCAACATGAATTTGGGAGGAGTGAATACAGCTATTCATGAACTTGGTCATGCGTAAGTTATAAAAAGGAATAAGTTAATAATAATTAAACGCATCACTATTTATTTAATTTATTCACTTTATTTTTACCTATACATGTTTTTAGAATGGGTTTGGATCATGACAACGATACGTTTTTGGCGAATTACAAGAAAAAAACGTTCTTATATCCTTATGACGATGGATATTATCTTTCATGGAGCAGCTTGAGTTTAAAGACTTTTGAATTATTTGCAAAGTAAGTATTACATATTGAAAAGAGGCTTTATGATTTACTAAATGTATAAATTTAAAAGTTATTGATAATCAGTGTTAGCTTCTAGAAACTTATCTATAAATATTTTATTTCAGAAAAGAAATTGCAAACTGTTTAGGTAAATCTGAAAAAAATAAGTTAGATTTCTTAACTATTAAAGAGCAATATTCAACGGCAATACTGTTATAAAAATTAAGTTTTAGCGAATAAAATTATTAATTTTTATCATGTAACAACAAATGAGTATGACAATTTATTCGCTTTGACAAAAAGAACCTTAATAGCTTTAGCGAGCAGTGCCTTCTTGTTTTGGTCAGGACAAGTTGCAAGCTCACGTAACGAAATTGCTTGATGTAGGGGCTCGAGCATTTGCAGCAAGCTATGGCTCACCGTCAGGCAGTAATGATGACAAGAATGCAGAAGCATCTTGTATTATAACTTTTGTTGGTGATAGTAAAATGAAATAAAAATTGGCACACTTGTTTTTAAAAAATTAAAAATGTTGGTTTAAACTACAAATATAAAAAAATTGTTATTGTTCTTTGAGAAAGCATACTGCTAAGGTAGTTAGCAGCGGTTTTTTACTTTGAATTTACTATTAAATACAAAGTACTGAAATATACGTAATTATTATTTATTCTCTTGAAACATACCATATTATTACGATTTTCATATAAAGATAAGAAACTTTGTAGTTTTCTACAAGTCCGACTCTTGTTACGTCAGCTTAGCTACATTCTACAGTTTATCGATCTGAAACAGACTTACCCAGATAGTCGTGCAATTACTTCTCTCATGGTTTCTGAGGTGGCGCTGCTATTTTCCTTAATTTAGGCTTAATATTATTGATATCACTTCAATTGTAATTTTTATTGTGTGTCATTTTATTTATCTTACTTATTTAATAATTTGTTGTCGATAAAATGTTTTTTAATGTTATAAATGAGATGATATTGATAATCAAATTTTTTCTCATAGAATAAAGCGGATTCGCTCATTCCTTCATTCTAACAGTGTTTACAAAATTATTTAAATAATATAATATTACTGTTGTTGAACTAAAAATTTAAACAATATTTTAACATTTAGAACTTTTTTATAAAGATTAAGTGTTGTTAAAACAATATTGTTTCCAAAGATTTTAAGGAGACAAATTAATAATCTTTACATTACAAAAAATAATACCTATATTAAGAAAATTTTCTTAATTGCTATATCGAACCATGTACATATATATGTATATGAACTTATATAGCTTAATACTGATTCTTGAGAAGGAAGGATGTAGGAAGCGAATCTCCGGATAATTAGAATGGAGGGAGAATACAATTTAAGATCGATAACACGAAGATAATGAGATTTTGAGTATCGGTCTGCATTTGACTGCATTTTAGTCAAGTTAATTTTGTAACACCCTTTTACCTATTAAATTTTCAGATACCAGAGGTATTTTTTCATTTTAAACATTTGATATTCCCCGCAGGCAATTCGACAATTCCATAAATGCGTTTTAACATAAGAACAATTTCTGTATGCGCGCATTGAGTACGTTATGTGAATTAGATTCACATAACGTACTCACTCATTATTTCCGGTAAAATCGGGAGAGAAACAGTGCATTATTCCCTAGGCAATAATGACACATTTGGGGGAATAAATGCACTTTTTCTCTCTGTCTTTTACATGGAATAATTATGAGGCCATCTCTGACGTATCGGAAATAAAGCATCGTATGTCACAAGGGGCGAAGCAGTTATTCCCTTGCATGATTACTGCCATAAACTTAATGCGCGGGAACAACGAGGTGCTTCTGCCCCTTGTAACATAATATACTATTACTGCGACCTATTTTTATTAACAATTTAATATTCGCTGCTTTAGTTCGCATTTAAATTACATGGGTTGTTACTTAACTTGCACGTTAAAAATCGGAAAACATAAAATATGCATCGAATTTTGAATCTGCAACATCCGAAAGTTGGAAAAAAGCAAGGTAAAAAAGTAAGTGCTTTGTAAAACTTTTCAGTAAACAAAGACTATTTTATTTTCCTCCATTACGCGCGTCAAATAAAGTTTTTAAGCGGGTTGTTTAAAACTGTTGAGTAAAACTAGTTTGATGCTAATATATACCATTAAAATTTTAACATAAGTGCGAACAATGTATTTGTATTTTTTTATTAAGAAATTTTTGCATAGGTACAACATGTAATTCATGTACATAGTATGACTTTCATACAACTGTTGTTTTTGAATGTTCGAATTGAAATATATTATTAAAAAATGGAAACACAAAATTACTTATTTATATGATTATCAAAATTTCATTTTATACGTTTCAACGGAAAACCTTACAAAAAATTTTATAGATAAAAAAGCAACCGTATATAAAGTACGGCTGCTTTTTTTTTGTTAGAACAAAAATGCAGATATTGATGGCAAATGTAATATAATGTTATTTCGTAAAACCAGTATTAAGGTAACGATAATAGAGCGAAAATTAGATGTTTAACAAGATATTCGAGTACACAGTAGTTCTGAATCTCAATGTGTTTTGGTGGTGCACTTGAATTCGCGCGTACCGTGGAAGTGTATAAAGTGCCACAAGAGCCGAGTGTACACAATGTACTGCAAATACATGTTGTAGATCGAGGTCCAGGGGAGCCATGCAATTCCTTGCGACGACGACGACAAGTAGCAAAGCACTCGGAGAGAAGTTTTGGAACGTTCAAGTTTAAATGGTCGCTTGACATGGATTCAGCAATGATGAAACTGGAGATTATTGTCCTGCCCAGTATTTCTCGCCAATTTCAACTCTCTTGTCATTTCTTGCTTCTTTTAACTTTTTTGTTGTGTTTTTCCTCTACACTTTGCATACTTGACTTTACCATTTTTTCGGAGCCTTTTTTTCGGTAAAAAAAATATCCGTTGAAAAGTAGAATTAATTTTAGAATTCAGAGTAAAAAATAAACTTTTATACTTGCCCTCTTTTAGTTTTTTTCTTCTAATTTTTATCAATAATATTCTTGTATTTTATTACGACTGAAATTTCATATATGTCTACGATAATAGATTTTTCTACTACTTGACATTATTTTTCATGTTTCTCGCTTACTGAAATGATATTTTGTTTTCGATGTAACAAAGATGAATTATTAATGTCACATAATTAAGAAAAAAAAATAAATTTGTTAAGTGATGACAATATTTTGACAGATTTAAATTGGTACGTACAATAGTTTAATTTGGTGAAAATATATATTGTAAAAAATATGATTTTAACACAAAGTAATTACACTGAGGATACAATGTTTATTCTTGCTAATTTACGTTAAAAATTTGCTAGAGTGCGATTGGCAGGGCATTATTCTCTCTTCAGATGTTTTTTTATGAAACATCATTTACTTTTAATGTGATTAGTTTGAATGTTTCATTTACCAAGTTTGTCAACAACTTGTTTCTTTTGCTACTTCATAAGAAGGTATCCGGCGGTTCTCGATCAAAGCAAATCGTTTTAGGAGAATTTTATTGTGAATTTTAGATAATAAATTTCTAAAATGGATAGAAACCACTAAAATTCCTTACAGTTTATCGTAAAATTAGTACGAAAAATTAAAAAAACAACGACCAATAAGGTTCTATTAGTTATCATTATATAATTTTTATTTGCTCTCTTGATCCGTTTCTCACCAATTTTGTCTATTTTATTGTTAGCATTGTTCTTCTTAAAGGTTAAATTAATAAAACATCTTTGAATTATTCATCAATATTTATATTGTACTGCTTCCAAATTGAAACTAGGTGAAATATGTAAAAAAATATCGGATAATTTTGTCCAATTTTCGTGAACTTCGATTCTATGTTGTTGCACTGCTGGCTTATTACGCAATTACAACACGCTTTCTTTCCTAACATTCTTTTCGTATTCTACTAACCCATTTGCTGTACTGACTAAGCTTAAAGGCTCCAAAAAGTTGATTATTATTTATAAATTTTAAACAAAATCTTTCTTTTAGTATTAAAAAATATTATCAATTTTTTACGATAACCGTATACTCGAATTGAAATAACTTTTGAAAAATAATTCTGTCGTATGAAAGTAAAACTACTTGAATACAAGTAGCCTTTTTTAGCCGAGATGATAAAGCTTAAGTAAGAACATAAAGATAAATATGAAAAATGGAGCCGATCAACAAGGATAATATGCAGCTTTTACCTTTTCAAAGGCGAAATAGCTCTCGCTTTCTCTCTAATAATTGCATTTGTATTCTATGCGACTGTTCCATGCGTATAATAAAGAGTCCCGTAATCCGAGCACATTGCCACTGTAGTTTGAAATCGGTGCCATAAGTAGACAATCAGAATCACGGGCAGCAGCTAAATGTGCCCCTGTATGTGAATGGAAGGAATAAGCGCGCGGAAGTAGAATAAAAAGCAAAAAAATAAGGAAGACGTTGTGACGAAAAAATAAGCCGCCGTACCTTCTGATAGTACATATGCATATTCTGGCGCACGCATATGTGTATGTACAGATAGAGATGCGAATAGAGCCATGCAGACACGTAGGCGGAGAGACAGAGAATGAAGAACGAACTGCAGCAGAAGGAATGGAATGATTACGTATTCGGGTAAGGTCGCTTTAAATTCGATACAACGAAACAAGAGAAATTGTTTCCGACGCCCTTTTCCTACCCTAGAGAATAAAAGGAAAACGGAATGGGCGGTACGCATTATATATTCGATCAATATTTTTATGTTTCCTTCTCGGCTTAAATTACGTCTCGTACCCGAACTTGCGAGCTTGCGACTTATTTTTGCGGGAAACAGAAACAAATGCAATCGATAATTCATTGCTAGTTTTCGCACACTAAACAATAACACATTTTCATAAACAATATTGATTAACTATTGTAGGATTTAGTAAGTCTCACCGAAGAAAATGTTACTTAACAAAAATAATTTAAATATTAACTTTAACAGAAATTCCCGGAAATTTGTATGAAAATAAACCGGAGGATACAAGCTTTTGTTAATCTGACGCATATTTTGCCAAAAATCGATCTCGATATCGAATAAAATACCACCCAGAGAAAAACGCATAAAACGTCGAATAAAAAAGTATATCTCGAATATTGATGGGTCATTAAAAATTTGAATAAAGCAATGGAGCGGCGGTGGCTAATGCAGACGTATACAGCGAGCAGCGTACATAGATAAGCCGCTGACGTTAGCGCTGATATCTGACACGTGCATCGAATCGTTATCCAAGCATCTCGTCACGGCAAAGACTAATATCGGGGACAAACCTGAACGCCGTTTTAGTGTTATCTCTCTTTCCTTCGATTTAACCGCTTCGTCTCCAGCGGCACCGCAGCGCTTCTGTTTTGATTGCTGCTCTAACACTGACTGAGAAAGAAAGAGGAAGAGACGCGAGAGGAGACAGAGAAGCTTAGCGATAGAGCGGACTTAAGGGCTGAGAAAGACAGATATCTCGTTCGGATGATATAACGGGGAGTTATGTACTCTGGACAGAAAAATAATGGAGGACAATATAAGTGAGGTAGCCGCGTGCGTGGATGGGTCGGTGGGGAGGGCAGCTCGTTTGGGCGCGCTAAGCCGCGGAAATGGAGACAAGCTTCGTTCGTTGCCGTAAAAAGTACTCTCGGAGTATATCGGAGAAAGAAAGAGCACTGCGCGCCGGAAGGGGGCCTGTGGACTGTCTGCGCGCACGGGAGGATGTGGCCAAGAATAAAAGAATCGGAAGGACAGGGGGAATAAAATATGGGGATGGGGTGTACATGTATCCTCGTATGTGTGTGTGTGTGTGTGTGTGTGTGTGTGTGTGTGTACGCACGCGTGTGCAGAGGAGCGAAGCAGAAAGGGAGCCCGCGTGTACATATCGCGAAGCGGCATCATATCGGTCGCGCACACGTGTGTATATACATAGCTCGCTACGCGTCTATATACGTATGTATATATACATGTTCTCTCGCAGCTACGTATAATGACAAGCGATTACCGCACGATTCTGCCCCGGGCAGACGAGAGGGCGAGACTGGGGGAGAGAGAATGCAGCGATCACCACGCCGAGTCGTAGGCGCTTTCATCCCGAAGGATTGTCGTAGGCAGAAGGCTCTCCTCTTGCCGCCTGATATCATCTCTCCGGTCGAATTAACCGACGATTCCGCTCGCGCGCAGCCGATAACGCCGCCAAGCCACTGGCACGTCTCTTCCCTTCCCTCCCCCCGCCCCTTGAGTCTCCGCTTTTCACCCTCGCTTCTCTCTCCCTCTTTTCCTCTCTTACTTTCTCTCTTTTATTCTTCGCTTCTGCTTGGTGTTCTTTTGCGCTTTTTCCTTAAAAAACATCTTTCTCGCAGTTTTGGCCAAGTTTATCAGCAATTTAAAAAATTAAAAACCCTTAGAAAGAAAAGCGCAGCTAACGAAATTGCCCTTGTGCTCGACATTTTGGCTAACGACATTTTAAAAAAAAATCTTTCATAAAGACCTTTCCCATGATTATTACTATTATTTAGTAATTAAAACTATGTAATAACAATAAGGTACATTAAGAACACCTACAACAATACGAAAAATAATGGCAATGACAATAATACAACAATGTAATTTCGGGAGAAATATAAAACGTAAACGCATACGTACATGAATATAGTGGATAAGGAAAAAGAGTTTATTTCACTGTATAACCGCAAGTGTAAGATAAAAATTGCAGTGCTCGTATGAAAGCCATAGCGTACACGGTAGTAGACATCAGAAAAGACGAACGAATGCTGCTCTTATGATGTACGACTGTATCATGCTGCGGGGCCAAACTCATTCGAGGCTGCATGCATTGCGCGCACGGGGCTAAAGCAGAAAGCCCGGAAATAAGCGTAAGAAAAATAAATCCCCTGCTATTCGCTTTCTTATACCTTGTGCCCCATCCCCGCGATGGGCACGTATGCATGAGCATACGTACGTACACACGCAGACACACACTTGTACGTACACAGACGAACTGCAATGGCAATCTGAAAATCCTTGATTCATAGTCCAGTTCTGCCCTATTCAAGGGCGTACGCTTCTCTACACCGACTAGCACTCGGCCCCGATTTCCTGATTTATCCCGCACCTCTCTCTCACTCGCGCGTAAGTCATGCTGGCGCTCAATTGCAAGGATAACGCTGATGCTTGCGCTCGAGCTTGCTTCACTCGCGTCTCTACGTATTCCGAATAAATATGACTCTCTCCGTACTAACATGCTTTTTCTCTACTCATTCCGCAATAAAAAACAAATAGCATTTGTATAGCAGGGTAAAAAGAGAACATTCCCATTGAAATTTCTCTTCTCGAAAATTCCTTCTCGAGTCATGATTTTACAAAATTTTGAATATAACATGCCGGATTTTGTTGGCTGGGATAATATTTTTCGGGCATACTTAACTCGGCGGTCAGTAAAATTGATAATGTAACAGATAAAAATATATGTGGAAAGTTTTCAGTTTTGCATGACTCACGTTAATATTTAGTTTTGCATTTTTTATTATTGGCTTCGTTAAAAAACGAACCGATATACATAGGTAGTGATGATTAAAAGTATATATGCATCAGCTCAAGTGGAGTGGTTGCAGCGTATTATATTGCTTGAGGGACGGAGGTTAAAGTTTTTCATAATACTTTTTAAAATTCATTTTTTTTAATTGAAACAAGGCAAAACTTTTAATTTTTTAGAAATGAGTTTGAATTAATTAATTAGGAAAGACATACAATAAACAAAAATCAATCATATTTATTATGTATCACCTATTACAATATATGTTAACTTTACTCAACTAATGGTAATATTTTTTGTTATATTGCAGGTAAGCTTGCATATTTTAACGCCTATGGATTTTTTGATCTCACTCATGTAAGTATTGTAATTAAAACTATGAAATTACTAAATTATTAAATGTTGAAAAAGAATAATAATAAGTATTGCATGTACAAAATAGGACACAAAGTAAAAAGATAAAAATGGAAAGTACTATACATTGTGAGGTTAACAAATCGGATTTACTTCTGTAGACGAACATTTTAAAAATAACAAACGATTTTAATAGACACATCTATTTTAACCTTTTGCCTCGGAAATAATATCTAAAAATGGTTACAACTATCATCAATATAAGAATCAATATAAATAAATCTTACGATTCTTAGTACAGCTTGTTGTTACAAGCTGTACTAAGATAAAAAATCTAATTACAAACACTTTTGTAAAATCTAATAAAAGTGTTTGAAATCCGTTCGAGAGGTTAAAAAATGTTAATCCTAATTTTATAAAATCGTCATATTCGTGTGAGCTCAGCATTAAATGTATTGGAGTATTTTGATAATGAAAAATCAATTTTCCCAACTGCGCGTGCAAAGTGCTCAAAATCGCACTTTGCACACGCATTTAGGAAAACTATCGTTTGATACTCGTGGAAAAAGTGATTCTTAACTCGTTGCGAATCACTTTTTACGCACTTGTATCGAAATGTACTATTCCAAGACGAGAGAATTTTTTCACGTAGAAAGACACATCTAAATAAAAAATTTCAATATGAAATAATGGGAAAAAGGGGAGGAAGAGGGAAGCATAGATGTCCGGAAGTCATTCTGCTGTTGTCTTGCGGTCCAAACAACAAGACGTGTGGAGGTAGATTTTATAGGTGAAGATGAAAAAATAGGCAAAGAGGCAGAGAGAGAGAGAGAGAGAGAGAGAGAGAGAGAGAGAGAGATGAGCTGTAGCGAGGTCAAAGAAAGTGAGAAGAAAAGGAATCTTTTGCATATGGCGCAGGGGCGGACAGGAGGAAGGGCGAGCAGACCTTATACGTGACCTGGTAGCAAACACCTCATGTGTATTACTTCGTATAAATTAGGGTCTCTGAAACTATTTCTGCTTACAAACATGTATTGGAATTCCCTCTCGCGCGTGTAGGTGCACTAAGAGAAAAAAAGTATTTCAACGTTCTTTTCAACGTAGAAACAACAATTTCGATAAACAGTTGTTATTACTTGGCAAAAACTGTCGAAGGCACTGTATAAACCGTAGAAACTGCGGTTTGAGCAAGTATAGAAACAACGATTTGTACAATGGGATTGGCGTTGCGGTAAAAGATGTATTTTGTGACATATAAATACTTGATAAATAAATATAACCAATTAATTATAATATTTGATATTATAAAGGATTAAATAAAAAAAATTAGACAGTGCAGACGCCGCACATTAATCGAATGTACTAACTACAATCAAAGAAGCTATAGTTATGATGGATTAAAACAAAAACAAGAATGCTCATGATGAAAATGAAGAATTCTCATATTTTCCATTAGTCGTCTTTTAAATCTGTCTTGTACGACAGGTTATAAACTATATCATCTTTGACTGTATATTTCTTCCGTATTAACTGTCTGCTATAGAAACTTATCATCATGCTTCGCCCGTTCTTAATTATATTTTAGTTAACAATCAATACTAAACACAAAAACAACTACACTGAGGGAAGTTTTCTACTAAAAATTAAAAAAAATAATAAAAATTACTATGTTATATAGTAAATGTATAGCAAATGGGTGATATACTCATATTACATTATTTTTTAATCGAATCTTTCTCACTAATTTAATTTAATTTACTATCTTTTAATGTTTAGTAACGATCTTATTAAACATGAATAGATAGCAAATTAAAACTGCTATGTTACGTTTTAAAACGTATAAGTTACAGACATTTAAATATATCATTAGCAAATATTTATATTTTCCTGAAAATAGAAGAAAATCTTTCTATTTTCCTGAAACCTTTGCTCTCATCCTTACTTACGTGCAGCCGACCGCAAACATAGCAAAAGGATATTTTGCTTTCCGGGCTTGGCCATTAATGTCATTATTTTAGCTAATTTCTAGAACATTAACTTTCACGTGTTGCCGTGATGTTCTTTAAAGCTCATTTTTTATTACAGCTACAATTACAATAATAATTATATTAAAATATATTACAAGCTTTACTTTACATGATAATAGATCTTTTTAATAAGGAAAAACACCTATTTCATGAGATTTTTTAATATAAATAAATTTAAAAGTTATACAAGTAATGAGATCAATTAAAAACAGTATGCAATAGGTTCAATATCAATTGAAAATAAATGTTTTATCATTTAAAAAAATATTTTTATGTAAACTCAAGTTATTAAGATGGTTTAAATTACATTTAAAAAAATGTGTTTTTGGAGGAGATAAATTTAATGTTTTCATTTATAATATACGATCCGTACATCTGTAGTATACGAAAAAGCTGTAATAAAAGGAAATGATGCATAAATCAATAGTAGTCGCCTGGAGTAATATATCGGGTCTATGTGAGTTTGCTCTCGGCCTGCTGCGCAGAGTTAATATGAGCAGTTTGACCGCGGTAAACATTGACTCTCTTAGTCTAGAGTTATGTGCCCGAGAACAACTGCTTGCTAAGTATGATATACGTATCATTTATAGATCGCGGTAATGAAAAGATTTGCCGGCCTTTTTATGACTTCCATGATACTGGATTTGCCACTTTCCTTTCTCTTTCTTCCTCAATCTCCCATTCTCTATTTCTCCACACCTTCTCTACTTATCCCCTTCTCCCTTTTATCAAGATCTTGTAAGTCACAAATATTGGCTTTTTTCTTCTCTTTTTCCTCCCCGCCATAAGCTATTTCATTTTACCTGTATACTCTTTATTTTATTTTTTCTTCTAGACCCAACGCTCTTGATCAAGATGAATATTGCTTCATTTAGAGCTGTGCTTAAGCTTTTAACTGATATAACATAAGAATGATCATTTGAGTAATATAATGCCGTTGACTAGTTTTTATTACGCAGGGAATAACGCATTACTTTCAAAATGATTTTTGAAGTAAAACTTGTTTGGGCGCACTAGGCACTTACGAACGAGAGTAAATCCATGAGAGCTCAAATCTTCGGAGTCATGAAATAAATCATTATGATTTGCTTGCTTGTTGCACGCAAAGCAAAGCAAATGAAATTCAACAAAATAACGTGAGAAACAAGAAAACAAGACAAATACTATACTATCAATAAATACACAAAGTTAATCACAAGCGAAGAAACAGAAAGGAATAAACACTATTTTAAAAATTCAAAATACTTACTCGATAGTCATAATATCGTGAATGATAAAGGTAGAAGGAGGTTGATTGTGTTTCTTGTAACAAACACTGCACACTGAGTGCCCAATTTAATTGATTTAAAAAAATTTTCTTTGCGGTCATTCCGTTAGAGAAGTCTTTGCATAAAAGAAAATTTTTTTTAGCGTAAGCATTGTAAAGTCAAGGAAAATCAAAAAATTTTTGATTCGAGGAGTTTTATAATATTTTTTACAACCATAAAAATTGTATTAGTAGTGTAAGAATTTTTATATTAATTTAACAAAATTTTCTTTTATTCAAAGATCTCTTTAACGGAATGACCGCAAAGAAATGTTTTTTTAAATCAATTAAATTGGACTCCCAGTGCACGTTACGTGAGTCCTATCTCAGCATTCTTTATGTCATTTAATTGAAATCACGCAATCTGAATCGATGCAGGTGATTTCGAGGACGTTCAAATCTCCAGAACTGCTCGTTGCCGGTTGATGGTTATAAATGACGAAAAGTTAGTCAGAAAAGTAACAAAATATTGTATTATTAAAAATATTATTCGAATGAGGTTTATGATCATGCGATTGCGGACGATTGACAGATTTTCTCGAACCGCGAAACGCAATGCACATCCTTTGTGAATTTAGAATTTCAATAAACTTTTTCTAAAATACAAAAGTAGTTGTATTAACCTGAAAAGTGTGACCCCTACAATATTGATTACATGTGTGGCTAACTTTTTGTCATGACTTAGCTACAGCTATAGCATCGACATTTAATTACTATCTCTGTCAAGCTACTGAGTCTTGAAAAAATAATCAGAAGTTTGTAAATTATGTGTCTATCCTTTCGACTGTATAGAGGATAGTAAGTGTTGACGATCGGAGCGAGCAGGGAGCGCAGATCCCTAATTTGTTTTAAAAATCCTGCATATTTTTGTTGTTCAACTCACACATGCGTTGTCCATTCATCCACCGATTCTATTCGAGAGAATCACTATTCATTCAATTTTGTACAGTTCTTATACAGAATAAACAATATTTCCCGCTAAAGCTCTCTCACAATTTCATCCAAATACTCGAGTTAACCCAAAAGTACTTGACGTCAGCCTTGTTGAACAACGCGTACACTTTACGCTCTCATTCGACAGAAAAAATTTATTTCACCCTCTCGCCAACGAGTCATTCGGCGCGCTTGTTTATTTGGGCACTATTAAAAATTATCCAGTCGTAACGGAATTAAAATTTATAACGATCGAAAACAAATTTGTTGAAAACAAATTTCCACTAATGCTTGTTCTCCAACTAACAAAGCCATTTAACGACCTTTCGACGTATTTTGTATGTCAGAAACAAAAAAAGGACGATGAGAACCACATCTAAAAAAAAGCTAGTAGAGCAGAAACTTGGCGAATGAGCAAATTTAATTGAGCAAGTTTAGTTGAAATTTAGAAAATTTAGCGAATTTTCCAGCGTCAAAAAATTAATTGCACGAAGCGTAAAAGCAGAGCGGCCACCGGTGTAAAAATGGCTGCATGTAGCAAGAAGAGCAAGGTTCGACTGTAGTCCGTCTACCCTTTGCCCCTCCCCCTTACACACTCGTGCCTGTCCCCCGTCACCCCTGGGATTCAGAAAAAATGGCAAGTGTTTTCGCAGTCAATTAAAAGGGGACAGTGTCGCACTGCTAGCAATAAGTCGACCGGTTGAAGTGTCAGCTGTGGTAATAGTAGCAGCGCTGGTGGAGAGGAAGCGCTCGCAAAATTACTCGTTTTTTTTTTGTTTTCGCACTTCTCGTCGTATAGCTAGCCTCTCGGCTATTCTCTAGGCGCGAGCGCGCGTGTGTTCGCTATGGCTCCGGTTCTATATGGTCTGGGCCAAAGGTGCACCGAGCGGTAATGCTTGGGCGTAAATAAATTTAGGGCGTCAAGCGCAGCGCGAAACAGCAGAGCGCGCCCGGAGAAATGCTCGACAAAAATAAAGATCGAGCTTCCCCCCGGTGTCCTCCTCCTCCTGCAATCCTAGTTCTCTCTCTCTCTCTCTCTCTCTCTCTCTCTCTCTCTCTCTCTCTCTCTGCGTTTTCTCGCGTGCATTTTTTAGCCGGCATTCCTTGCAGTTGGTACGTGCCCCTGTCGCGGCTGCACCGGATGATTTGTTCCTACCGTCGCGATAAGTCACCTGCATTGCAGCTACCCTAGTCGTAATTGACTGCTTGCTATATACTTTGTTTTTTTCTTTCTCTCAACAAACCGAGGCTTTTTTCTTTATGGACGGATATTTATTTCTATTTTAGTTGTGTTTGCTTGACTACGTGTCTGTTACTCCGATTATTTGTGCAAATAATTTCTGGTATAGCTCAAGCTGTACAATTGTCTATTTATTATCTATTTACTTAAAAAAGGACAGTAGTTATACTAATTGTGTTATGTTTCAGCAATAAGTAGCAGAATTCTAAATTAATTTTTTTTTACTTATGTAGAATGTCTTACAATTTCTCTCGTATCGTACTTACCACATTGAGGTTAATCTGTCCAAGCTATACAATAAATGTGATTGTTGAAATAAAAGTATTACGTCTGTTTACCAAAAAAACTTTATGGTCAATTTTTAGAAAAAAAAATTAATAAATAAAAAAATAATTCAATACTGAATTTTACATAAAAATTTTTATTATTTTCGATCATTCAAATACGTCGTCTTAGAAAAAAATATTTTTCTCTTTTAAAGAGGTAATTTTTGTAGCAAAGAAAGTCGGTAATAATTTTTTACAAAAAAAATTTTTTTAATCTAAATGCATGAATTTTTTATTAAATAAATATAGAATATTAATTTAAAAAGCTTGGCACATTAAGTGCTTTAAATAAAACTTTAAAAACATTAAGGTGAACTTGCAAGCTCAGAGCTGTCGCAACGAACGGAAACATATAATACACAGCATTGTTATTTTAATAACAAAACAAAGACATAAACGCGACGTGTTTGCCAAACTATAAGTTGGCCATCTAGAAAGCCTCTATAAGAATAACAAATGTATGTGTATAAAGAATTATCGCATGGGGGGTGGCGAAATGGGGCGCGCAGTCCGCCGACAATTGCCCGTTTCCCTCGACTTTCTCCCGGCAGCGTGGTCGGGACGGGGCACTTAGCTCTCGGCTCGAGCGAGACATACATCACGCACTGGCTAGGAGGTGCGGCGGCCTGTCAGCGCGCGCGCCAAGCCGAGAGAGACGGAGAAAGAGCAGTATATACACAGGCAGGCAGGCGCGTATCCACGAGCCGCTCAAACCTCGGCGACTGCGCGCGGGCTAAACGATTCCTCGTGTCTTGCAATTATTTTCGTAATTAATCGTTACCCGCCGAGCAGCCGTCGAAGCCCGCTCCCCCGTCCCCTTCCAGCTCTGCGCCCTACGCACTGTCTGCGTATAGGCATAAAGCTCGCCCTCTCGGCCGCGCTATATGACCTCACTTTCTCTAAACGTAATTGTCGCTGGCTACCCTCCCCCCCGTTCCGACCCTTTCCACGCTTTTCTTTTTTATTGCCGCTCTCCATTTGACGTACGCGCGGGAGGACGATACATCGGTGCGGATCTCAGCATTGTTTATCCATCATTTTGGAGCTGTTTGAAAACAGCACGAGCTTTTATTCGCAGCTTGCGACCCTGAAAATTAAATTAAATACACAAGATCATCGCACTGGATTAAACATTAACTTGAAGGTCATTGTTAAATTGTTGTTGTAGAATTGTTTTCCACTGGACATAAATCGACTACTGTAGGAAAATTACTTGTACTCGGTAAAACAAAGCTCAAGAGCTTAATAAATCGGCGCGTACAGTCGCACTAAACAAAGGCGTCCAAGTTTATTAGCCTGTGCCAAGCAAAGCGTGTGTGCGCGGACAAGCGGATAAAAAAAGGCGGAGATATAAGTAAAATATATATAACAGAGGCGTGGATATGTCCGAAGGCAAGAGACTTGCAGCCGCGTCCACGGGGACGTACGGTAAGAGAGACGCGTATCGATGAAAAAGGGGGGTAGAGGAGCTTGGAAGGAGAATACAGATTGTTAAAGGCCCCGCTGCCGCTGCTGCCACTGCTTTTAACTGCTAAGCCTCGTAAATCTTAGCTCTCCATCTGCCCTTCTACCCTTGGAGCTGTAGTCGCTCTCTCTCTCTCTTTTTCTTTTTTTACTCGCATACACAGCAGAGCTCCGAATCTCAGTGGCGCATCGGGACTTTAAACACAGCTCAGCTATACTGGCCTCCCCTTGTGCAAATAAACGGCCAAGCTCGCTCTTGCTCTCTCTCTCTCTCTCTCTCTCTCTCTCTCTCTCTCTCTCTCTCTCGCAAACGCGCATGCTTTTTTTGCTCTCGTTGTCTTTACCAGAGGAGAGCTACGAGAGAGAGGGGGAGAGAGAGAGAGAGAGCAAATGGCCGTCGCCGCTTACTCGGAAAAACCATTTAGGACGCGGGATGACAATTACTCGAGAGTCTTTGCGTGCTTTCGGGAAATACGCTTGTTTTCACGGCACATCGAGTAATACCTTCTCTCCCTTTACTAATGTTTTCCATTATTTTTTTCCTCCTTTTAATCGTTCAATTTCAAACCGGCGCTCTCCAACTTTACAACTTCGGCTCTGTTAGAACTGAATTATTCTTTTCTTTTTTTTGTTTTTAATTTATTCAGAGAAAAAGAGATGAAAATATCTACACAGTACTCTTATTTACTTTCGACATGATCAACATTTGTGAGAGCTGCCTTGCCGAGAATACGAGTCTCACGGGAGTCATGAGACTAGAAAAAGACTCTGGGATGTCGTAAGTCTCGTTTCTCCGAAGATTCCAATTAGGCTTTAATTGATTTCAAGCGTAAATCTAAGGTTCTCGGTTAAAAGAGCTGAATGTCCGTTAGAGAAGTACCAGTTGTTCGGCGATAAATTTGCGCTCCTGAACTCTGGCTTCTTCATTTTGGTCAAACTGGTCGTTTTACTAAAAGTCATTCGAGACATTTAATCATAACTCCCATGTCCATTCTTGTGCAAGGGAGTTATGAGTTAAAATTTTTTTATTCTAAACAATTTTTGGTGCCGTTAAGAAATGCATTAAAAATGACAGTTCTTTCCTTCAACTTAAGAATTTTACTAAACTCGTGTGTATTTACACTGAAATTGTACAAGTATTTTTTATGTATGAGTGAATTAAATATACACTAAACGCTTGGGTAATTTATGATTTATTTGGTTATCATTTATTATACATTACTAAATGAACTAATTAATGCAGTACTAAAAGACGCATAAGTAAAACGATTATTAAAATCATTTATTTTCTTGATTGGGTGCAGGTTGCTGAACACTTAGTGAAATTAGCTCCTCGCTAATTTTGACTTTTTCACGTTCTGAAAGGCACGATTTTGGAAACAAATTTGATAGCATTGTATTTTATTAATTGATAATTATAATCGAGATTATTATTACTCACGACATTTTTTATCCTCTTTAAGACACTTATATCCTTTTGGGCACGGGTTCTCCTCATCGCAAGTTAGGTTGGAAAAATCAGTTTTTACGTGGCGACGTCTGCGATTTAGATCGGGAATATGTAACTCTATTACTTGTGGCTTGCCCTTGGAAAACATTCATAATAAATTATTCGTTGTATTTCTTTTGTTTTTTATTTTTTAAGGTTTTTTTCTCTTCTCCATATTATACATTGTTTCCTGGCACTTTTGAATATTGATTTTTAAATCAAAAATATTATACTTATAGAACAGTGAAAAAAGTTGATAGATTGGTTACCTTGTTAACTATGCTTATTTAAAATTTATGTATAAAATATGTTATGATTAAATCAATTATTACAGAATTATTAATAGTACAGGCTTAATTACAGAATCTTATTGACTTTACGCCATGTGGACAAATTGAACGGTTGTCGTCGGAAAATCGACAAGCGCTTGGAACTCCGTTTATTTGAATTATAATAATATATACAATTAGTTTCCAATCGTTTGTAGAATTTCAAAATTGACTGCTTTGCATCGGACAATATAAGCTATTTAATTTTCAGTTTGTACGCTTTATTGCGAAAGAATATAATAAAACAGACAAAGTAAAATTGAAAACTTGTTATAAAATATAATATATAGCTTTTCTAACAAATTGTTTGTATTTATGAATTACGGTAAGTAAACGTAATTAGAATTTATCAGATTTATAAAAAAATTATATTAAATCTGAAACTTTCGACAATTTTTCAATGTCTTATAAATTTTTAAAAATTTTTTTTCTACTTAAAATAGAAGATAAATGACATGATAACTTACGGCTGGTTTTTGAATAGGCTTTAAGTGAATAATTTGGAACTTCGACTCTTCCTGTAGCGTAACGATCAACGATGATTAGTAAAAAGCGTTTATTAATATCAACGAAGTACGCGCCTTGATTATTTTCTTCATCATAATCAGAACTTTCAAATATTACCTTCTTTTCACAGCCGCAACTAGCAATAGCGGCTACGACGTACATTAGCACGAGGCACAGGCTAAGTCTTGTCATATTTTCAACGTTTTCTCTTTGCTACCATTTGCCGACTACTGCAGGAGAGAAAACTATTTATACCAAAAGTTCTACAAAAAAACTCATTAGTCCACTTTTTATTTTTATCTAAATGACATTTTTTCATTTTTTTCTACTTGTCGTAACTTTTAAAAGGTCTTGATAATAAATATTATCTCGCGCATGTTATCCTAACTTTTACTTAAAAATCACAAATTTTTTAGTGAAACCTTTACAACTTTAATTGTAACGAAATATTATTACGCCTTTTTTAGCAAATCTCTCTTTGGCGTGCACGCAATCTCCATATAAATTTATATTATATATTGTTGCTTCAATCACCTTCCATTTTCGTTAAACGTTTAAATATTCTTCTTTGATCTCTTGGGGCCAAGGTTTATTCAATAAAAATTATTCTTGGATAATAGCTACATTTCATTGACTTGGGCTTTCGATCTCTTCAGGCTTATTCTAAATGCAGAGGGAAATTGGTGTAAGGTAACAGTGTTCACGTGTGCCTGCTTGTCGATACGCAATCTGGCAGTTAAGACTTAAACTGTTATTTTGAATTGTAATTTATAAAATAATATACGTATATATTTATCAACATTAAAGTACATTTTTTAAAAATTAATATATTAATATAATTATATTATTCAATTATTATATTCATTGGTAGGAGGAAACAGTTTTCTTATTATAACAGTGTTAGAATAACACATAAATAAAATATCTCCTGACAAAAACATTATCGTCTAGATAATTTAAATTGAAATTGAGCTAGAGTTTTATTTACCACTGCTGTGCACTTTTAATGTACAAGACGATGTCTTTTTGCCGCGATAAATTTAACGGCTAACTGTGCATAGCAATTGTCTGAAAAAATGCGTTGCTTCAACTGAAAAATTAATTTATTCATGAGAGAGTTCTTAAATTACAAAACCAGGATACATCTATGTATATTTCAAAAACGGACTTGCGATCGTGAAGTTTGAATTAGACGTTGCCATTATTACATTGTTGGATGATTAAAAAAAACTAAGAGATCTTTTAGCGTGGTTGGCTGAACAAAGTGCTCGTGCGTAAGTTCTTTCGCCTTTCCACAAATATCGCAAGTGCGCAGAGAGTCATCCGTCACGACTGTCATCGGAGTGTTGGCTTTGAGTGGTTCAGAGGAAACTGCTACAGGAAAGCAGTAAATGTAACTTTAAATATTGCTCATACACATTGGCGTTTCTTTGACAATAGTTTTATTTCAAAATTTCAGTGTACACGTGTATAATAAATAATTTATGTTAATTAATCTAAAAACTTTAACGATTTAATGATTTCTAAGGTTATTATAAAAAAAATTAATTCAACTTTAAGCTACAATAATAATCTATATTATGAGTAAATGTTGTATAATTACTTCAGTTAAATAATTCAAGATTTTTAAATAATTGTAATTATTCGTGAGTGAGGCTACCTGTAACTAGGCATTAAGCACTGGGAAATTGCGACAACTAAACAGTCCCTGATAGGGTTTTTTTTTAAAGATCACAGTAATAGTTTTCGTAAAGAAGGGCTTCTCTTGATTTTTAGACGAATGTTCGAAATTAGGACTTTGAGAATATACTGCTTTTATCGACTTGAAGCACATGTCTACAACTATCAATACCAACACTTTCCTAAAATTACAAGATATTGTGTTGGATAAATAGATTAATCGAGTGAGTAAGTTCGATCATCAGTTGAATAGGCAAAATTTCATTAGCCTTTCAACAAAAGACGGTGTATTGAGAAGTGTTGCTCGTCAGCTTCTCGGATCTCCAGGCATGATCTTCATCCCCAGTTATTTGCCGAATGTAGACTAATTTGAAGAAGCGCGTGCCCCTCAAGAAGTCCCGAGGGAGTAATAAGGGTCTAGTCCGTGCCGGCATTGAATTCTATCTACTTAGACGGCCGCTTCTCTCCCAACGAGCCGCAAACTTCTAATTTTCTCACACATCACGCCGCGGCAATGCCCCGGCAAAAGAGCCGCGTGTGAATGTGTTTTTGCCGATGCCGAGAGAGAGAGAGAGAGAGAGGCGGCTTTGCCAAGGGCTCTCTTGATTACAAAATGTTCCGAGCAACTTTCACCAAAAGCAGCTCGTTAATATTCATAAGGAACTTCCAACGATTTGGGTTAACTTTTATTAACGCCAAATAATTATCATAATTATATACTAACCGTATACCTAAATATAGTTTTTTTCGGCAGCTACTGCTTGTAATAAATTTAATTGTCACGATCATACAATAAATTTTTTTATATATTAATTGAATCCTTTTCTTGCGAAAGAAAAAGTACCGAACTCTGATAAGTGTGTTTGACGATTACAGCATGAGTAGTCCTGAAAAGAAGCCTTATCGTCGTTCCCTTCTCTAAACTGCTCGGAAGCTGGGACGCAGCTTCTTATATCTTTAAAAATCGAAAGCACTTTCAACGGATATATAGAGTTTGGTATATGAGAGTTGATTGGCCGCTGCGGCTAGTTGTGCCCATTTCTCAAGTGTAACGCTCAAGCGTATTATCCAGCATCGGTAGGGTAGCTGACTTATCGCGGCAGTTAGTCGTAGATCGTCGGTGTGCCCTGTGCCACATGTAAGAGCCTTCAGTAGCGCGTAGACGCTTTGTCGGACCTTACCGCCGACGCGATATCTGTACTGCTCTTGATAAGCAGCTTAACGCCACTAGTCTTCTCTCCAGCTGACAAGTATCCTTCTTTTCCTGCTCCGCTGCTCGTCTCTCTCTCTATCTCTCTCTCTCTCTCTCTCTCTCTCTCTCTCCTTCTTTTATCCTGTTTCGTTCTTTTTTTCTTCTTTCGAATCGTTTCGTTTCTGTATGCCCTTCCCTCGCTTCGTATCCACGTGCTGGTGCAACGATAAAGCCACTGGTTCGGTAAGCTGCGAGCAGAGTTGAAAGAGGAAAAGCCAACGTTCATCTGGGCTTACAAAATTGCTTGAGCTGGGTAATGTGTGGAAACGATCTTGGAGCGTTTTACTTTTGATTCTAGTTACGAGTGCTTCGACGAGAAAAACCTTAGCTTTGTTAATGCCTTGCTACCTACAACACCAGCCTGTGTAGAGAAATAGAGACACGATAAGAAATCCTATTGCTAGGTCATCCGATGTGGACTGAGGACGCTTGCTGTCGCTGCGGCCTCTTACGCCAGCGTCATACTGATTTCGAGCGGTTTAATCTTGTCTTTTCATAAATTTTCGTCTTTTTCACTTTTTTCGATATGAAAAATGTGTTTATTTACACTTTGTTACGTTTCTACCTGGCTCGCAATATAAACAACAGGCGTAACTGAAAAATATTGCAACAAGATCGCTTTTAGCATCAATTTCTTGATTTTCTCATCTAATTTTACTGTAGTAGGGAAACCAAGAAGGGAGAAAGAGGAATGAAGAAAAAGCGAGAATACGTAAAAGCTAGTGCAGAGGTAAAGGAGCAGCAGTTCTTTATTATCGAAGGTGTACTCGTAAAAGAGTGATAAAACAATCACTGCGAAAAAAAGCTTGTACGTGGTAGTTATGACTTGCAGTCACGAAACAATTTCAAGCGCCGTTGACTATACCGTCCGCTCGCCCTCCTCTTCGGCGAAGGGCTAGTCAATAGAGGGGCTGAAAAAGCACGCGTGCGCCATCCCGTGTCTATAAGTCAGAGGAGGGATCACTAGACTAGGACGGCCAATAAATTTGCTCGAAAGCCTAAATTGCTCGACGTGTGTACCTATATCGATTCTGAAGATTTCGCCCGACTTTGCCGTGATAATATGGATACGTAAATAACAACCGAATCATTTCTCTCAGCACTTGTAATCAATTTGGATATTAATCGTTTATCATCGCCGCAAGTTGCATTAGTGTCTCTAACTTGACAAATAATCTCGCTTCAATCGTAATGGTGAGCCCCGGTACTCGCACGGTGAGAGCGCCGTCCCTCTTTTCGGTCCAATTGTAAATTGCAGCCGGCAAGCTCTCAGAGGCAAGTCCTATTATTTTGTATTATCGCCGTTATTAAGGAGGATAGTCATAAAACTTTAATGAAATTTCGCCGGGCTTATGTAATAAAGTGAGTCAGAAAGAGAGAGAGAAAGAGAACGAGGAAAAAAGTAGGAAATAAACAAGAACAGATACGGCAGCAGTAGCAGCGGCGGCGGTGGTGCTGGCTTCGGCAAAGGTCATTTTGTCCAGCGGACTCGCGCAAGAAAGGGGAGTGGCTCGGTCTGCGTCTAATTTGCCCTGCAAGTGCGTATACTTCGTAGAAGAATCATCGAGGAGAAGCCGAAGGAGGAGGATGAGGAGGAGGAGAAGGTGGGTGGCTCGTAGAAAAGAAACGTAATTTGCTGGGCGTTCCAAGAGTAGGTAGAGGGTGGCAGGAGCGGCCACTGCTGGCCGGTTTGATGTATGGTCCGCCTAGGGTCCAGTGAACGGGGACGTGAGCAGTTGGCTTTAACTGAATAGTCTGTAAATAAGCTTTCCGCACAAGATCCCTGTGTGTCCGTCTACGTGTGTATGTGCGGGAGAGGGCATACCGAGGCAGCCTACGGTGGCTAATTGAATTATGAGAGTTCTTGTCCAGCCGGCAGAGTCGCGCTGATTTTCCCAGAGAAGGCGAGATTAATGAATCGCTCTCGGAACGCGCTCCAATCGGCATCCGGCTCAAGATGTTGCTCTCGCGCTCCTCCGGCCTCCTTTTCCCTCCAAGCGGCTCATAAAACTCTTCGTTATGATCGCTTAGCTACGATTAACCAGGGCATTGCGATGCTGAGGCAAAATGAGCCTAAGCTTTGTTTTCTCTTCCTCTACGCCACGTTTCGAAAAGTGCTTTCTTGTACACGTATAAATAAGTATAAGTAAATTTTACAAAAAAATTTTAGAAAATTTACTATACTGTATAGGTTTTGGGGGACAGACTCGAAATATATTAA
>JAPYYQ010002172.1:0-22190 GCA_030522585.1 Anagyrus pseudococci | reverse complement strand
CATAATTTTTACAATGTCACTATTGTAAAAATTGTAAGGTTGGGTTACAAGAATTACAAGAACTATTGTAAAAATCACAAGAATGTCAGTATATCCGAGCACTACTGTGGACTATTGTAATTTTTACTAGAATATTTGTAAAAATTATAATATGTGTTTTCTCAGTGTGTGCACATATATAGGTGCGAGCGCGGGAGCAGTGCAAATGGACGCGATTATCGCGCGGCCTAGCGCGCGCTCCGATGCACCCGATCGCGGGCTCTTTGCGGGTGGCCGATAGCACATAGGCAGATCGTATCGGCTCGGCGCAGATGAGCCGGCACTTTTTCCTTCTCAACGCGCTTTTTCCTTAAAGCCGAGAGATTACGGGGTCTATAATGCAAAGAGGCGCTCCATAGGAGGTCGTTTGCCCCACAAGCGCAAACGTCAGTCCAGGGCAATATCTCGGGAAAAACGGTCGCTCACTCTCTCTCGATTCGTTGAGCGATTAATTAGCTCTCGCGTAGCTGTCGCGTACACATGCTCGCGCGCTCTCTCTCGGACAATGACGCCTGCCTGCCGCGAGAGAGTGAGCGATCAGGCGTACTCGAGTAACGGCAGCCGCGGCGCGCGGAGTACTGTTACTAATGCAAGCTAATTGAGCCTCTAATACGCGCTTTCATTAAGATCCGCGCGAGATGTCGGGGCGCGAGTGGGGGGAGGGGGAATTTGATTGCACCGTAGCGCGAACCACTCATCGTCGCTATTATTACGCGCTTAACTCGTCTATATGTGTGTGTGCTCTTGATTGAAGTTGGCCGACGAGAGGCTCTCTCTGTATGCATAAATTAGAATATTCGGTGCGCCGCGGCTCGCGAAATTATCAATTTTCATAGCGGGAGCAGGCGCTTGGAATAAGCGCCCGTAAAACGAAGACGGTTAAGATCGTGCGTGTGGGGGATATGCATTGAGAGAGAGAAGCGTGCGTGCCGATACATCGGTATAAGAAAAAGTAAGTCGTCGTCGGCCAGAGAGCGATCGGCTTAGGAAAGCCGCCGGCGGTAATTACGAATTCAGGGTCAGCCAGCACACGTATCTTTCGCACCTTTCTAAAAGGCCTTACCGAGGCTCTAGAGCGCGGCGCACCTCGCGCGACAATCAAAAGAGCCAGTCTCGAGAGAGGCACGTGCAACGCTGTGTGTGTGTGTGTGTGCGACTACGCCAGGGGTCGATGCGCCGCCTGAAAAGTGGCGCGCGTACACAGACACACGCCTCTTGGACCGTCGCCCCTTCCCCCGCGCGCACCAGGGAAAACCGGCCGGAAAGTTGCTCCGTTGAGTTTTCTCTTGGCTTTATTTTTTTTTTTTTACTTCTCTCCTCTTTCTACAAATCCTCCTTATTTCTGTTTGTTTGCTTTGGGGATACGCAGGGGATTTTTGCGGTTAGGGGGATCCGAAAACGGAGCGCGGTGAAATCGATGTGTGTATAATGGGCGCGCGCACGCCCGTTCCCACTGATAAGACAACGTAATTCGAGTGTTATGCTCTGGGTTAGTAGTTTGCTTTCTCGGGGATTAAGTGGATCTGTATAAAGCCGAGGATTTGTTTGTTTGTTCGATATTGTAAATTTAGCTACTCGCCTTTAATTAATACCCCTTTTACCTGCCTCTCTCTCTGTCTGCCTACCGCGGGTTATAATCTAAATTGTTCAACGATCGCATTGCTTTCGAATGGTATTTTTATTGCTACACTCGGCGTGGCGCTTGCGAAGTGATAAGGGAGTCGAGAAAAAGCGTGATAAATGCCCGTGAAATGGCAATGGCTATTCTTGGCTGTGTACTGCTATTAACGGGTCAGTCGTACGCGCTAGTCATTCAAGAACGTAACTAAGCCGAGGTAAGCTATAAGGAGGGAAAAAAAAACGGTTCAAAATTTAGGTCGATGAAGTTTCTACGCTGGGAATGACATGCGCGAATCTCGGACGTGAATATATACGAGTGCGGCTCGAATGACTGGCAAATTGTTTTTAGGGATTTTAGAATGGTTAACGAGATGTTTCCTGCTGTAATTATTCATATGTACAGGAATAATAATTAATTCTCACGCTACTTTTGCCTGGTCTTTTTCAACAAAATTTTCAAAGCCAATAGTTCCGATTTGAATACATTAACGTGAAAAAGCTCTATCAATAGCACGAATCAATTAAGAGATTAACAATGGCATCTCAACAAAGAGCTTATCTGGTAAATGATATATAATCAGTGAATTGGATAAAAGTGAAAAAAAGGCGTGCCTTAACACTGAAATAGTACTTGAGCATTGTTGTCGAGCGGTGGAATTCACCTTTCGTACGCGTTTCATTAAAAATTCGGATCACACAAAACTCGTAACTGACATTGATATAGTACAGCGATATAGTTGTTCGGTTATTTATAACTGTTGTTTTAAAGCTTTTACAGGATGAATTTTAAGTCTCTTGAAACTTACATTAAAATTTTAATTGACAGATTTACTTTGTCGACAGTTTGAATTTGTTATAAACATCGTTAAAATTGAATAACTATACAAAAATAAAGACTTTTTAAAAACAAAACACCGTAAAATTCAATGGTAAATACTGTGAAATATAAGAATACAGTTACTTCAATGCTGCTGTTTGTTAAAGTTATCTCAGAAAACGTATGAAAAAAGGTAGCATGGAAAATGTACGATTGCACCCACACGGTACAGTTATTACTTTCACACGTTCAATCTAAAAGGTTTACTTTACTGAGTCACTGTTGAAAGTAGCTCCCGTGGACAAGACTTACAGATTTCGAATGAGTTGACTAACACATATTTATTTTGAGTAATACCTTGGAAGTAATCTACTTTTAAATGAGATGTATGAAATACAGCCGACCACTAATAATTTCAGATTTTAATTGATTTATTTCAAAATAAATTTCAAATAAACTTTTACACGTGTAAAAAATTTGTATTGGGTCACAACTTCCGATAAAAAAAAACACTAAGAAAATAAAATAATTTTTGATACTATCTGCGAAAGATTTTTTTTCAAAATCGCATAGAAACGTTTGTCAGACAAGTAGAGCAAGAGCAGCGGGCTAATCATTTTTGAAAAAAGTCATTAATTGACCTTGCTCAAGTCGACGCCAGTAGACTGGTATCATTTTTCACTATGTGATATTTCGAAAGTGAAAACCTTGAAAATAAAAATAACTCTATAGATCAACTAAATGATACGTCATTGCGTTCTCCTTACGCCTTTTATAATAAAGTTGATAATCAAGACACTAATGTAAAAAGTTATGTAACACATTGTTTTAATAATTGGGAAGAGAAGTAAAAAATGTGATAAATTTGTTTTTTCGTTGAAAAAAATTAAAATATTGGAAATGAAATTTAAAAATAGCATGATGTATATTTAAAATTTGTTATTTTTACTCTGTACTTATTTTACAAACAAACTACAATGATTTCCAAGAATCCGATATGGTCTAGTGGCTAGGATACCTGGCTCTCACCCAGGAGGCTCGGGTTCGATTCCCGGTATCGGAATTTTTTTTTTTTTTTTTTTAATGATTTAATCAGATTTATAGATAAGAAAAGCTATGAATAAACCGCGTATTACACTATAATACATAGACTATTAATTTTCATTCTATCCTATTTTTAACTGTGATATTGCCGTATAGTTTGGAATGTCGACTCATTCATATGTTAATGACTTACTTCATTCTGTAAATGCTTATTACGAAAAATTTATTTCAAAGAAGCATTTTCTAAAAATTTTGTTCAAAGTTATTTTTAGATGCATCACCAGACTTATAAGCGTTCATTTCGACTTCCCTGTCACCAATCCCGTATGGTCTAGTGGCTAGGATACCTGGCTTTCACCCAGGAGGCTCGGGTTCGATTCCCGGTACGGGAAATTTTTTTTTTTTTTTTATGTGTTCATACCTGTAAAAAAATTATGCACTCATAATCGACAACAAGCGCTAGCCTTTTTTTTTTGTTTCGATACATAAACTCGAGCAGGAACACCGATATAGGACAAGGCATGCACTGGAGCTTTTACACGGCTACACGTTTAAGAATTGTGGGCTCGCCTAGTCACGTGAGCCCGCACGAGTACGGGGGACAATGCAAAGGCATTCGGGAGATATAAGGGGTTCGCGTATGTGCGCCTACTCGGGCGGAGCGGTCGCGCGCGTTAAGCGAACGAAACAAAACGGTGCGTGTGAAAGGAGCGCGCGGGCGCGTTGAACAATGACGCATGAAACGGCGCCCAAGCTCGCGCTCGCGCGCGCGCGCGCGCGATAGACCGCGCGATAAACGGCTGGCGAGCTACTCGGCTTCTTTTTTTTTCTCTCAAAGAGGTTTAAAAGGACGGCCAAGTCGTCGGTGTCTTTTGTGTGTTTGAGGGGCAGAGGTGGGACGGGAAGGGAGTATTACGACGATGGTTTTACCGCTTTCCCGGTGTCTCGTCACGGAGAAAATCACCAAGACTTAGCGCTATCAAGATCGAATTAGCTTAAGTAGCGACTGTGATTATTGTGAATGCCGGGACTCTTAAAATTCCCGAAGGTGTGTTGTTTTTATACTTCACTCTGCATAAAGCATCTCTCGAGTGCTTTCGCTTATCTCATGCTAATAATGTTAAAATGTGCGTGGAATGGATAAGGCGGATGGGTGGGGTAAATTGTAAGCGATATAGATTTAAAAAAAAGAATAGGTATATGTCGTAATGCCGGTAAAATTATATGTAAACGCTTCGAGAAGTACGGCAATTTGTGGTTGAAGAAAAGTATGAAGCTACTTAGTAGGCCATATTAAATGGTATTATTTTTTTTATTGAGCGCATTTTAGAATATTTAATTAATCCTTATAAAGTTACATATAGTGCCTTATTCAATACAAATCTAATTTTTCATACAAATATAAAAGTAAATTTTAATGTCAAGTATTCCGTCTTATCAAAAGAAAGCAAAAAACATTAATCAATATTCTCGCTTAATCAGTTCGCGTACTCTTTATATATCTCGAGCCAGGCCGAAAAAGACATTCCTCCGAAAACAAGCTCACGAGGCACAACAGTCGTAAGAAAGCTGGCTCGATTAGCGCAACCAACGAAATCAAGTGGAAAGAAAGAAAAAAAAATGGAAAGTTCACGTGCAAGATCGATTTCATTTTCCGCGGCCGTACAGCGAGAAAGTCAAGCGGATTCCTTGGTATATACGAATGTCGCCTTTCCTTCTACCCAACGTTGTAACGGTCCGCTGTCGGCTGCGCTACACGAGAGCCGACTTGTCTCCGTCGTGTACCGGTACTTTGCCGCGAAAATACGTCGGAGAGCTTGCCGGTTAATTGATGCACGCGCTCGGCCTCTACTGGACGTCATTACTGAGCTAGAGAACGACTGGACCGAGAGGAAGATGTTCCATGCAGATGCGGCCTTGGGCCTCTGCGGATCATTTCTTTTCGAGGGAATTAGTCTTGCTTTGAGGAATCGCTAATGAAGAACGAGAAGGAGATAGGTGATGGCTGTCCGTTGAGAAAAACTGGGTGACTAAGCGTTTTGACTCATCTCTCACTTGAATTGTTTTTTATGAGATTGACACAATGGCTTGGTATACGTCACCTTATAATCGAGAAAAGTTTTTTTTTTCGATTTCTCAATACTGTATACTCTCTCGTAGGAGATTATGAATTGAAATTTTCACCGGACGGTCAAGTTTTTACCGCGCAGCAGCGTGAATCATCGTTAAATTTTGTTAATTAAATTTTCAAAGCGTAAAAAAAAGCGCAGTTTATGCGCGCGTGGATGGCGAAGGAAGTATGTTTACGCAATGAAACGTTTGGTCACCCACATTGCCCGGCGAAAGCTTTAATCCGCTTGGACTAGCCGTAATAACGTCATTACGGGATGTAACGAATTGTGTCCAAACAGTTTTGTTCTAATGCTGTTTACTTCTGCTACCGCTTTACCGTTTAGGCTTTCCCACGCTGAGAAACTCTCTCCCTCTACCTCTCATGCTGTCAAGTGCATTTCACGCTTTGATAATCAAAAGTGGCTCGCGTTTATGCTTTGTATACCCACGAATGATTTTTAAATATTGAGATACTTTCTATTTTTTCCGACGCAATAATCGTTATTATATTTCAGCCCAATTGCTACTGCTTTCGTGACGCAACTATATTTAAAAATAAATTTAGCGCCGTCAATTTTCCGCTAAAACTACTCCCGTTGCGCGTTTCGTCCGCTTCCAATATCTTTATGTATATTTTTATCGTACACAAGTCCGCGAAAAAAAACTGGGTATGTTTTTAGCAACCGTTTCTAAACAAGCAGCCATTAGGCGCCGAGATTAGCCCCAAGCCCGTTGGATTTTCACAAATCTCAAAATACATCCTCGAAGATAAAGGAAAATACCGTAGCGGCGATAATGTTCTTTTCTCGAAAATGCACCTGCTACCGGGGCAGAGAGCCCAGACGAGTGTACCAGGCCGGGAGTTTACAGTTTTCAGGCGGGGACCCTTTAAAATTCCTGCCAAATGGCCCCTGTCGTAAAACAGTTTCCGAATGCGAGAAACGATTCCGGGGCAGGTAGAGAGTGAGAGAGAAAACAAGCCCGGAATTTTGAGAGATCCTGGAAGCGGAGGCGCGATTTGGCAAAAACCGGAGGTTCAGCCCCAAGTGGGGATAAGTGCAGTGGTTGGCTTGTCCTTGAGACGCGAGGCTTTTTTTTGACGCGGCGGGGGAAAGGGGGAGAGAGAGAGAAGAGGGGGTGGACGACGAGAGGGGAGAAAGGATGTTGAAATTGCTCGGAGGGAGACGAGCACGATTCCGTAGGCTCTTTTACTGGGACGCTTTGCTTATTGTGCGGGGATGATAATGAGCGCGGCGGTCGGTGTGGGCCGAAGCGACTCCCTCTCTGTCATTGTGATCAAACAAATAATGCACAATGGAATGGAGAGGAGGCTGTTTTGTAACTTGCACTTTTGCCAAGAGCCTCCGCAGTCGGAGATATACATTTCGTTGATCTTATTGTCTGCTCCCCGAGCTCCTTTCTTTCAACGTACACGAGCTTTAGACAGCGACTATATACGTTTCGCATTTTTAACCGATCGAACCGCGAGTCAATTAAAAAAAATGTGACGAAATTCAAAGGATAACTTTAATAAATTCTTTGTAATGTTCATTTCAATGCAGTTCTCAAGATATCGACATTTTTACCGCAACCTTCACGATATTTAACATTGCACTCCTGAGGTCATCAATTCGGAATCAATGATTGAGCATCCCGATAAAAATATTAAATCGACCGATACCGAAAAATCAGGCTGGTCATCAGCGCAAGCGTGTACATACGATTCTAATGAACCTGTCGGGCCGATTCAATGTCAGGGTATACGTACAACAAGTCTGACTGTTACGCACCAGCTTATCCACGCGTACACTATATGCAAGACCGGTAGGTATAGGCAGTCGCGCGCGCACACGTGTGTGTGTGTCGTAATAACGAGAGAGAGAGCCGATCGGTTAACGAGTCATCGATGCATAATGTGGGCCGTCGCCAAGTCAGTGACCGGAAACTTAGTCCCAGCTATCGTCGCTAGAGCTGCCCCATCCGCTGGCTGGACGGAAACGCCGATTAGACAATAGCGAACGGTACAGCTCGGACTTCGTGATCGCGTTACGTCAAGTGCGGCTTCCTTCCACGCCTTAATCGATCCCTCCGAATCCTTATACGGTTAGCTCCTCCCTCCCCCCCCCCTCCTCCCTGACATTTGCGCAACGGGCTCTATCTGAGCTTTTGAATAAACATTTGGTGTAGCGTGATTTTTCGAGACGCCCGCGACCGTTTGGGCCGCTCCTTATACAGCGCGCACGGAGGATTAACTGCGCATGTGGCTATTATTGTCTTCGGTCTGTATCTGTCGCTTAAAGAGCTGATTATACGAAATGCGTATTACTGTTATTTATTGCTCGAATTGGCAACTACGATTCGATGTTAATAGCGCGATTATGCCTTGGAAGGGACAGTTTTACTATAGATCGTCCAATTGGAATAAGTTCCATCTCAAGACACATTCGCACTTTGTTTTCTTTTTTTTTTTTTTTTTTAAATCTTGGCGCATAATCGCAGAGGATGATAAATTATACTTATTAAGACGTCGCAGGAGAAGCATGCACGCGTTACGCGCGCGAGTTATTAAAAATTGCGCGCTTCCTGGATTCCCGTAAAATTCACTTTTTTTTTCTTTCATTTTTTTTTATAACAGTGTACCAGTTCTCCTCCCCGCAATCAAGCTAATTAGAGAAAATAATAACAGCGCAACACAAACTCTGTGTCTTCGCGCAAAAATAAGCCTGGAAAATTGATTTTAATACGCACTTTGATTAATATAAGCCTCCGAAAAAAAACAGATATTAGAAAATAATTGGCATAGCCAAAGCTAAATCCGAGACAGCGCTCGAGCGGATTGATTAACCGAAACCGCCGTCGGAATCCCGTGAAAAGTCATCTTAGCTATCTTAGCAGCCTCGGGGTTCCTTCGCCATACCGATCTCTCTCTCTCTCTCTCTCTCTCAGCTCATATCTCCATTATTTCCCTTCGAGCGGGTGACCGGAGAAAATTGACGGGCGGAGTGGGGAGAGAGCAGGGCGGCGCGCCGTTGCCGATACCATCGTAGACCGCGCGAATTCAACGAGCGAACTTCCGTAGCGAGGAGGCACTGGTAGCCCAAGGCATATCTCGCCTTCTCTCTACGAGAAACTCGACGATGCAAAGTCGCGCCGGATACCATACTCGACGCGTGGAGGCTGTACTAATCGTTGCCGATCCAATCGATCCTCAACGCCGCCATCTGCTTATAAGAGCAAAGCATTCGATCGGTATTATGTTTCTGCTTACTCTCGTTGCATCACTCCCGGAATACCAACGAAAAATTAGACGGAAACATAGAAAAAATTTTATCGCTCGATCGGGCAATTACATCCACACACAGCCGCGCGTGTGCTCATTATGACCGGGAGAGAGCTAATAAGCCGATTTCAGAAATACCCGGAGGGGCAAGACAATGGCGCGCTCAAGACGAATCGGCGTCGAAACAGTCAATTTTACACATACACGCGATATATGGAGGCAAACTAACGCGGTAGCCGAGAGAATCGAGAGCGAGCGGAATTCAAAGATATATAGGCCTAGCGGTGTGCGGCTATTACGAGGCTGCAATTGCTCGCGGAGGGGCCGGGCGCATCATCGATGCTAACCGTTCGCCATTACTTCCCGCGCGATTGCCGGTCGGCAATTACGCCAACTCGTTCGCGGAGCATGTATGTAACGCAACCCTATTACCCTTTCCCACAGCCGATCCCCCCCCCCCCCCCCCTGGCCCGGCGCATCAGTATCAGGTCCTAAACTGCTTTGTTTTTTCCGTCGACTAGGGATATTCGGCTCCCCCCTCCCATACACGCCGACGTAATCATCGCGTCACCCATCGGCTAACTGTAATGCCGCGCCCCGTCTTCTCTCTCTCTCTCTCGTGCGCGTACGCGCTTGGTCCGTTAATTATAATCGCGCCTGCAACGTATATAGGACCGCAGCTCGCTCGCTCTCTGGGTATAGATCTCTTGGCGCTTATATAGCGCGACGAGGATCGCGAGAGAGCCTATAGACACCGGCGTTGAGCTAACGGGACTCGTATACTGTGCTGCTGCTGCTTCTGTAGCGCTGCGGACGGGATACGAAATCTTATAGGGACACGCCAGCTGGAGATCGTTGTCGCTTCGCCTCGTCGTTTTACCTACGGTTTTGTATCTGATTTTTGTGTTAGTCGTTCGCCTCGAAAAGAGGAGATGATGTATGGAATAGCAAGAGGAGACGTGGAGGAATTTTCGGATGGAAGACACGTATGCCTCGCCCCGAGAAAATGTATAGCCGGGTTATTGACTTTGAATTTTTTCCCTCTCATACGAGCTTGTGCTCTTTTTCTCTTTTACCTTTTTTTTTCGAAGCCAACGGTAACGTACTCGGGTCAGGTTAGAGTTGACTGGTTTTGGTGCATCCGAAGCGTTATTGATCGATCGAACTGTATTCGTTAAGTATTTTCTCATTTTCCAAACGTTTCCAAGCTTTTCCGCTAATAACCGCGACACGCAGAGTCATAATAAACAAACGGCTATGCGAAAGCCAAACACGCGGTCGTCCTTGAAAATTCCAAGCTCGCGCGTTTTTGCATCTATTGTCGCGAAACCTGAGAGTATAGCTCTCTCGGTATGCAATACAGGGTGTAAAGGGACACTTTAAAAATAGCATGGAATTTACCTTGCGCGCCGCGTCTCTGGTCCCCCTTGCTTAAATGAATATTAAAACCGCGCTCTCCCTGTATAATTCGGCATCTCTCTCGTGAAAATATTAACGCAGACGCTATTTTTCGGAATACCATATGCGCATAAATAACCGCAGGCGTGTGTGTGTGGATAAAGTAAAAGAAAAAAAAATGATCGATCCCATGTAACGAAAGCGCCGGGGCGACAATAAAATTTAACGTTTCATAACGTCCGGACGATTATTTATTTAGAAGCGAATACGTATACGAATAGACAAGCGGAGAGACCGGCCGCGCGTATCAGATCGAGCGTGTATATATCGGAGAACGGCAGATCGAACGCCCCCCCCCCTCGCCACCCGCGGCGAGTAAGCGCTGTTGCGAAAGTCCGACGGTGGCGAGAGCTCTCGGGCATCTCGGCCGGAGATAAGACTGCCAATGCACAATGCTTCTTAAAAATCTCGGATCTGAAGCGTCTCGGCGATCACGCGACGACAGTGTGGAAATTGACATTTTTCGCGAGCTTCGTATTGCCTTGTTTTTCTCGTTCTATCACGCGTTATATGCGGCTTGCGTAAGCGAGAGGATGTGCGAAGAGGAGAAATCTGAAGGCTCTTGTTTCCCCCGCGGCGGCCCCGTTGGCCGAGAGGCTCGCCGAGACTGCCTATGGGATTATCGGGAAGAAGTTCCGCTTGTTAGAAAGTTCATAATTGCTTCGGCGCTAGACGAATACGCTTGCCGATTCGAGTTGGGGATAAGCATTAATTGAGATTGCTCGATGGGTATAGCACACCTTTTGTCTCGAGCGAAAGGGTTTTCGATATAGTAGTTCTCTTATGAAGTGTGCTTGCGGCGTTTCGAATTATTTTCACCGCGTTACAAGTGTTTCGGGGAAAAGAAACGCGTCGAATGTAGAGAATTTATTAATAATACTTTTGAGTATCCCGTGTAACGTTTATACCTTGGAAAAAAAAATTTCTATAAACGGTTTTATGTACGCGTAATAGTTTGACGGTCAGTTATAATATCCTTTTGTTAAGCATTTTTACAGAGTCGCCAGGACTCGCTCGTGTGTCTGATACTTTGAACTTTCTCTTACGACGATGTACACCTCAATTCGAGGCTATAACTTATTGCTGTTTTTACGATTACGAACGACGCTTAAATTATTTTCTTTCGCGTTTCGTACGCGCGCTGCTTGTATAGCCGTAATTATACAAGTTTCAAATATCTTCGCTGATAAGCTATAAAAAGAAAAAAAAAAGAAGACGAAACATCTCACTCGCATCTAATTATTCTCTCTCGCTCGAAACATTCCGCGCTGTGTTCCCACCAATTTGGAGAACGAAAAAAATCTCACAGCCTAATACGCAAAAAAAAATACCCCATAGCGAAAACCCGAAGTTGTACACGAGAGGGGGGCGCATGTTAGAACCTCGAGACGGCGAAGAAAAAAAAAGTGTCTGTAAAGCAGCGAGAGTCTCTCAAGACGTTTATATATACCGTTGCGGGTGAAAAAAGAAATTTCGGTGTAGAGCAGTGGCTACAGGAGACAGCGGCGTGTAAAACCGTTAGGCAGATTACACGGGCTCTCCGCCGAGAGATAAGGCCGGAAACACAGGGAGAGAGAGAGTTACGTACAGCTTACAGACGAGGAGAGAGAATCAGCTACCCTCTCGTCGACCCTAAGAGACGTCCGAGTGCGTTACAGTCGCACGCGGTGCCGTGTACCTCTCCTCTCCTCCTCACGGCGTCGTCGATATATCCCCTGGTTGGTGTGCGATCGGTTCTCTCTCTCTCTCTCGGGCGACCGGTTTCGCCTGCCCGCGCCGCGGAAATATCCTCCTTCGAACGGTAGTTTGCCGCCGGTCGCGCGAGTTTCTCGAGATCCTCTCTTTACTCCTCTCCACCACCGCAGCAGCAGCAGTTTTTTTTAATCCCTCCTAGGACGGTATAGCGAGAGCTCCGCTACGGGGCTTCTGTTTTATTTAACTAAGCGACCGCAGCTGCCGTGAGCAATCGGTAAGACGCCTGTCTCCCTTCGGCTTCGTATTGAGGATCGACTACTACGGCGCCTAATTCGCGATTGCGTAACGAGAGGGGCCCCGTTCATTATTGCCGCGAGTGACTGCTCCATAACGAGGTGGTTTATGTATATGTATACGCCCTTCGCGTTTGTGCGTCTTTTCAAAGCATTTGCTTTTCCACAGGCGTTTGTGTGTATAGGCCGCCAACTCCCTCTTTTTTTTCCTGTATCTCGAAAGCCGGTCCACACACACACACACGCCGGGGCTTTGACAACGGGAATGTTTGGGAAAGCACGCGGCTTATTTACAACCTGCCTAAGATCCACGAGGTAGGCGTGTGTATGTGTGTAGAGACGAGTTTCGTGAGCGAGAGGTTGAAAATTGCTCAATTTTATTTTCGACTCGATTATTGCATGCAAAAGAAGAGAGGACTTAAGAAATATACGCGAGATTTATTTTATCTCGTCACACCTGCGTATTAATTTATTCTTTTTTTTTCTTCTTTAGGCGTTTGGTTGCATTAAAAATACAATTCTTTTCGGAATAATCTGTAGTGGCATTTTGTGTGGTACTAAAATATACTACCGATATGTGTTTGCACAAGTTTTTAATTTTGAGAGTAATCATAAAATTGGAGACAAAGCTATTGTGGTGCAAGTGTGTATCAATATACATCCAACGTCTGGCGATGTTTAAATCGAGCGTGTATACAACTCGGTCTTGCCTTTTCGCTTATTACATCGCTTATTACACGAACAACCAACAGACATCACGCTGGCTAAAAAATTCTCACCTTACAATTAGCGCTATTACGTCGCTTAAGCCGCACCAGTCAAAAACTCCCCTCGCGTTTAGCCATTGTTATATAGAGGCGTATATAAAAATTCAAGCGCGACTTCTCCAGCACGTATCCCCTAATATTTGCCTTGGAGCCAACCCTCGTCATGACTCGCTTCGAGCAGGTGGTCCCGAGCCGTAAACAAAAATCAACAGTCTCTCTCTCTCTCTCTCTCTCTCTCTCTCTCTCTCTCTCTCTCGGCGAGCCTATTATATCTGGAGATGCAGGTTCTCTCGCTTCCACATTCCTCCCTTTCTCGAGTGTGTGTTGCTCGCTATCGCTGGCTCTTCCTCTCTCCTTCGCTTGCGCGCCTCTTATACACCGCACGCCGCGTATATATTATACATCGAGAGGAGGAGTGGAATATAGCGAGAGACAGAGAGAAGGGAAATAAGAGAGAAAGAGAAGACGGTGACTTTAGAAAAGAAACCCGTCGCGCGTCTCTCCTCCTCCCCCCCGCCCGCGCGCATCCACCGATCTTTCTCTCTGCATCTTGGGGGCCACGCGAAAAGACGCGTCGAGAGGCGTGTGTATACGAACCGAGCCCGCGCGCTCCCGAGAATTCAAGGTCCCAAGGAGAGAGCCCTCTTCCTCTCTGTTTCTACCTGTTTCTCTCTCTCTCTCTCTCTCTCTCTCTCTCTCTCTCTCTCTCTCTCTACGCTTCTCCCTGTGTTCCCTTCTATCATCATCTCTCTTTCGCTGTGTTTCATTGGCTCTGGCTTTTATTGCTCGCCCCCTCGGTCCAACGGGCAGAGAGAAAGATCGGCGGGAGTTGGTCGCGTCAAAAACGAAACGGGTGAAAGACGTAAAAAGAAAAGGGAGAAATATACGAAAGGGCCCAGTCTGAAGCGCTGGAGAAAGAATGCGCGACGAGAAAGAGAGAGATTCGCCGAGCGAGTTGTTTACTTTCAGCAAGAGAGAGACTGTGGGGGCACAAGCGCTCTTCGATCGATTCCTTTTTTGCTGGCGGATTAATGGACGTAGCGGTATGACTTGCGCCGGGAAGAGAGTACTGTTGCCGCGAATCAACGGTTTATGGATCTATAGCTACCGGAGATTCTTCGGCTATATACGCAAGCGAGACGGAATAATTATATATTTTTCTCCGGCGATTTTGTTGTTTTACCGCGTATCGGGAGAGCTTCAGGTTCAGGTTAACGGATATTATATAGCCGAGGTATTTTTGCGTGGTGTTTTTTTTTCGTTTTCGAATGGAAAACTGGAAAACCTGTTTTTGTGTGTCATTGTGCGGGTAGAGCGAGCGCGTTGTGAAAGGTGAAACTCGGATTGAAGGTTGATTTTTTATTAAATTGCTAATGCATACATATAGGTTCAAGCTTTTTTTGTATAGAAAACATATACAAAAGAGAGTTGTTGTGTGTATACTACGAGGGAGTTACAGCTTCTGCATGTGTTGCAATAAAAGGCGATTAGTCGAATGAGATTGAGAGTTGAAATCGCCGTTCCATCAAACTCTTACGAACGTGCAATACGTAATAATAAAGAAAATCCACGTGGGGGGACGGACAAAACATACAACTACCGATTTACCGATCTCCATGGTCGATCAATCAAACAATACAATACCGATTCAAAAAAAAAATATTAGACCCAAGCTGTTAATCCGAAGCCCTCTTACATTTCTTCATCTAATCGGAATTCCAGGTTTTCCAGAATCGCCTTCTACGAAAAGCGCTAGGTACGGAGCAGCGACTCTTAATCGCGGGCGATCTCGGAGTAAGCATTCACAACATTATCATCTCAAGAGGGTTTACGCACCAAAACACTCTCGGCCGGTCCCTCTCTCTCTCTCTCTCTCTCTCTCGGGAATAGCGAGAAGACTTTATATCCAACAAATAAACGCCATTCCCTGCATGCAACTATACATATACGTGTACGCGAAGAGAGAAAGAGAGAGAGGGAGTCGAGAAGGAGAGAGAGAGAGAGAGAGTTCAAGGAACCCTTTTTTTCCTCGCTCGCGTATACACTTCACGCGGCTCGCAGCAGCGCTCGTGCAGCGGAGACAACGGCAGCATCGAGAGAAAAAAGGGATAGGATTGTACGAAACGGAAAAAAAAGAAAAGTCAGGTTGAAGCACCTGTGCATAGAGCTGCACAAAGCGGGATGTATAGCAGACTCACTCGTTATATTTTCGCAGCTGTCGACGATGGTAGAACGACGACGCCGGGGACGTAGACGGCTCTTCCGTTGCGTCCACGTCTATGTGCGGCTACGGGGTCGTCCGCGACATGGAGAGCGCCCACTCGATGGTACAGGAGAGCCAGCGGGCGAAGATGGGGCCCAAACGCTCTCCCGGCGATGATAACCACAGCGGCTGCTGCTCTTGGCTCGACAATAGAAAACTTTATACCCTTGCAAGTATATATTTTTATGAACGTGTGTACCACCACAGCTGGAGCACGCGCGCGACTCTCTGCACCACTAATCGGCCTTCTCTTTCTCGGCTATAAGGCCACTCTCTCTCTCCGTCCGATAACTACACGGCCGACCCGCGAAGGAGGAGGCTAAAAGCCGCTCGGTAAGAATCCATGAGAGAGAATCGCGTAAATCGGAGTCCTCCGTATAATCTCTTCGCTTTTTTTTTTGTTCCTCTTGGAGCGCTATGCAGTGGCCTGAACTGCCGGGGTTGGGTCACGGAGCACCTTCCCTCCGGCCCGCCGCGTTGAGACTGAGGAACGGGGCCCGCTTAGTTGCCGCTCTCCTTGGGCCAGTCGCCGCCGCCGCCACTACCGCCGCCAGCTCCTCCGCCGCTCTCTTGAGCCGTGCGCGCAAAAGGAGGGCCCCGCCGAGGGGGAGCCACGCAGCGGCTGCTGCTGCTCCTCCAGGAGAAAAGGACGAGGAGGAGGCGCGCGGGGGAGAGGCCTGAGAGAGCGCGAGGACTACAGCGCCACGTAGAGGACTTCTCTCTCTCTCTCTCTCTCTCTCTCTCTCTCTCTCTCTCTCTCTTGCGCACCTCTTTTTACCGCTCCTATTCCTTTCTCCCTTTCTCCCTCCCTCCTGCCTCTTCTCGCGACCACCGCGCGCCCGTCCGTCTCTTTCTCTTACCTGCTTCATTCGGTCGCCTCGAGCCCGCGCGCGCGCTCCTTCATTAATGCGCTAGCATCCGCCAGGGCGCGCAGGCTCTCTCCGCCTCGACTCTGATTTTCGCATACAGCCTTGTGAAAATAATATACTGGCCCCCGCTCGTGCGAACATTGCCGTTCTGTTATTATTATTTTTTAAATAACCATCCATTATAGAAATATATGACCACGATAATACACTCTGTCTTGGTGCGCGTAATATTCGCCTAACCGATCTGCCGATGCAAGCAATCCCCGCATTACCATAACAATAACAACAACAAGCATTTCCTTGGAAAAACGACGACTCTTCCACGTGGAATAATCTTCCCAGAACCTATACAAACGAAAGTCGCGCGGCGCTCGCTGGAGAGAGAGAGCTGGAAAAGGTCCCCAGAATAATCCGGCGCTCTCTAACGCCCACCTGCGCGAGAGTCAAGCGAGCGAGCGCGGGGCGGAAGGGGGAGAGAAGGCGTCAAGTGGAAACGGGCCTATTCGACTTGGACTATAGGCAACATAGAGCTCGGTACCCTCGACGCGCGGTGAACGGTAAGCGGTCCCCCGGCTCTGCCTACTCGCGCGCAGGTATAAGCCGAGCTACTCCCTCGCTATATGAGTGAGCCTGCCGTATAATACGGTCCTTGCTGATTCTTTAGCCATGAAATGCGTATCGATGATAGGTCCACTGATAGTAGGCTCTGAGCTCTTGTTCATGGCTGGGGATGCTAAGTGGCTGAAGAGAGCTAAAGCTCGGGAATTTGAAATGTTTGGTAGCGTATTGAAATAAACGATTCGTAATGCGTGCATTTATCGTCGTGTGTTCACCTATTTCACGCCTAGTGATTCTTTATTCGCAAATCACCCAATCCCAGGAGGAATGTATCTTAAATTTGTCCCGAATAATAGCGCGGCATAGATTTAGCAGAATACCACACGGTACCGACTCCCATATCCAAGTACCTCCGGCGAGTATACTAAAGCGCGCAATTAAGGAGCCACGAATGGGAACTAATGCTAGGCCAAATCTATCCAAGAGAAGTACTAATCATCGCATTAACAAAGAGAAGCGTAAGAGGTAAGCCGGGAGCGATAAAGCAGCGAAACTAACTGGACACACGAGCAGCAGGAAGAAGCTACGGCTTAGAATAGGTACACAACGGCTAAAGCAAAGAAAGAAAGAAAAAAAAGGAGAAGCAGTCCGCCAAGTGACCCGGTTTCCCTTACGTTTCCGCGTAACTCTAAAACTTCCGCGCTGACCGCGCCCTACCGATATAGACGGCCCGCTCGCGGTTCTATGGAGCCGTAGAAGCAGCGCTGGGGGATAGCCTATACACGTCAGCGTCGAGAATCGCAAGGTATGCCAAGCCCGAATTTTTTTTCTTCAAGCTCGGCCGAGCGAGAACAGGTCAGCTATAGAGAGAGAGAGAGAGAGAGAGAGAGAGAGAGAGAGAGAGAGAAGAGGAGGAGGAGGGCGATAAAATTTGCGGGCCCCGTATGTACACGTTGGCGGTGCGCGGCATATTAGCGCGGCCTAGCGTGCTTGGCTTATGGCCGCTGAACAAAGGTAATTATTAGCTTATCAAAGGGGTAATAATCCGCGGAGGAAAAATGATGGGCAATTAAGGCGCCTATTCCGTTAGGCACACACACACACACACACACACGTGTGTCTAATGTATAATAAATGTAAGTGCGTGTGTGTGTGTGAACTTTACACGTACGCGTTTGATTTTTCTATTTTACGGGCGTAAATCACCTGGGCACGGAGATGTGGTTTATTTTAACCAACGTCCGTGTGTATGTGTGTATGTTAGAGCTACCGCCGCGCGGCCAAAGATTTATCGAACAGAAACATTCTTTGCGAGATAGGCTCTCTCTCTCTCTCTCTCTCTCTCTCTCTCTCTCTCTCTACTGGCGAGACGTCGTCGATAAAATATCGAAATTCATGATGATAGTAGGAAAGTGTGGCATGTATTCCAGGGCTAATTACGATAGATCGGTTAAAGGGAGCGATCGGACGAATCGTTGGGCGAAATCGTTAAGAACGCGAGTACTAAGACGCCATGCAGTTGCATGAAAAGAAAAAATCCAATGGATTCAAGTATAAACTGGTCCAAGCTAGCGCAACGATCGCGAAGGCTCGAGTATACAGGCTGATTGGACGCGGTCGGTCGTCAATAACGATACACAACACGTGCTCTTTTACGCGAGCCGGATAATCGAACTTTCAGGCGCGCGTATTTCACATAGAGGGACACACCGAGCAAAATGCGAACAGCGCGAGATCGGTATACGCGAAATTCTATTAGTGGCGGTTCGGTATAAATCTGCTCTGTGTGTGTGTGTGCGCGCACGTACAAGATAGCCGAGAGACACGGACACGAGAACCTCCCAACCGACTTCAGTTATCGCCCGGGCTCGCGTGTGCGCGGGCAAGGGGGGGACCTCTTAGAGCGCGCGCAAACTGGAAAATTCTCTGATACGACCCACCGGCGTGTCGGCAACGAGTTTTTTTTTAAGCCTCGTGTGTCTACGCTTGGACAAGAAGGGCTCGTTTGGCTTGTGGGAGAGAGAAGGCGAACGAGCGTACAACTGGGGTGACCGATGTACAAGGAGAGTGATTTGAACATGGAGAGAAGAGTTATTGTGTTAGAAAGTGAAAAAAATATGTTTTCCAATTGAGTTGAGTTATTAATCGACAAACATTTTTTTCTAATCTTCATTTCTTTGTAATCTTGGTAATCGTAAAGATAAGTAGAGATGTAATAAAGATCCAGCGGTAAGAGATTTGTTAAGTAGTTTTTTTATCAATCCTATGATAAGTCCCACGTGTTCTTATTTTGACTTGTATAACTTGTAATTCGACAAACATTAATAAAAATCTGTCTATTATAAATAAAAATGAGGATTGGAAATGTTCATTGAACACATTGAAAAGATTGCTGCCCAACATCAACTTTAAATACGACATATTTCATCGCAAATGCAAAAACAGATTTAATCTCCAGCGACCTATCGCGCTTTGCGCTCATCTAGATGGTCCAAAAAGAATAATAATAATAATAATCGAACAATCCAATAAATGTAATCTTCGTTTATTCATTGAAATTTCCACAAAAAAAAAGGCAAAGAGAAATCTCTTTTCCCTCGTTAATCTCAGCAGAGGACAAACACAATTGATAAGATAGTATTTCATTGTTAATATTTGTCTTTAAGTCTACTTATATAAAAAAGGCCAATCGCAATGCCATCCTCACCTTTGTACGCCGCAATTCGGCGTGGCTACCCGTGCAATCCAACAGTCCAAACAAATACGCAAAGGTCGCGCGTGTAAAGCAAGCAGTGCCGCTACAAGACAGTCATGAATTTCAAAGTTTTGTTGGCTCTCGTCTTTCTAAGCGCCTCGTTATGCAGTGGCTATCGAATATTCGCGATTTTTCCCTTCAAAGGGAGAAGCCATTTCAAAATGATCGAGGCCGTCGTGAAGGCCCTCGCTGAAAAGGGCCATCAGGTCGACGTTATAAGTGCCTTCCCCCTGGAGACGCCGTTCCCCAACTACACCGACGTCGTCAAGCTGACCAAGACCCAAGGTCGCCTGCACATCGACTACCAGGAGAGCCTCTCTCGCTCCGCCGTGTTAAGGATGGTTCACAAAAGCGAGGCGGAACTTTGCGAGCTGCTGGGCCATCCGGAGATCGCGAGGATAGTAAAAAATCCACCGACCGATCCTCCGTACGATCTTGTCCTTACACATGTAAGTCCAAGCTTTATTTTTTAATTTTACCGCTTAATTTGACCAACCGATTTCGTAAACAGTACTTCGCCAGCTACCAATGCTTCGCCGGAATCGGCTACCTGTGGGACGTGCCGGTCGCGGGCGTAGTCACGACCGCCCCGTACGCTTTCAATCACCGGCTGATAGGCAGCCCGCTGAATCTGGCCATAGCCCCGAAGAATCTCAGATGGCACAGGGAGAACATGACGTTCGCCGAGAGGCTCTACAACGTCGTAGTGTCGCACTTCGAGATCCAGCGCTACGACTATCTCGCGCGCAACCAGGACGAGCTGATAAAAAAGTACCTCGGGCCCCAGCTGCCCACTTACGCCGAGCTGGAGAAGTGCTGCACCTCCCTGCTCATCACCAATTCGCATTACTCGTTTCACGGCATCCAGCCGAGAACGCCGGCGCACATCGAAGTCGCGGGTATTCACATACAGGATGACGACAACGCCACCATGCCAATTGTAAATTTCGTTTTGTTTTCTTATCAGCAGTTGAAATTTGCAATTTTACATGTCATACGATTATGTTGATAGGAGCTGAAGAAAATCCTGGACGAGAGCAAAAGTGGATTCGTTTATTTCTCGTTCGGATCACTGGTGAACGTCGAGTCGATTCCTCGGCACGTGTTTCATAAGATGTACGATGTTTTCCGACGAATCGCGCCCGTTCGCGTTTTCATGAAATCCGTCGATCCGGATTCTCTGCCGGAAGGCAAACCCGATAATTTGTTCACATTTTCTTGGTTCCCCCAAGAGCAAGTACTGAGTAAGAATGAATTTCATTATTTTAACTTGTATAACTTAAATATTTCTTACCAACGGCATTTCTTATACAGAGCATCCGAATATCAAGGGCTTCGTCACTCACGGCGGAGGCCTGGGCACCCAAGAGGCTGTATATTACGCTGTGCCCCTGATATGCATTCCGCTATTCGCCGATCAATTTATTAATTGTGACATCGCGACCAACAAAAAATTCGGCATCACGTTGAATATTGACGTAGCGAATCAGGCAGATTACGATTACGCCTTCGATCAGATTCTCAACAATCCAGCTTATCGGTGAGTTTGCATCTTCAGTAAATTTCGATTACATATTATTTTATCCTCTTTACTTTCGCTTTTCGTTTTATTGATCACCGATAATTGACCGGTAATCTATACAATACATTCAATGTCGTAGGGAATCGATGAACAAAGTGTCCAAAAAATTCCGAGATAGACCGTTGAAGCCGAAGGATGAGGTCGCCTACTGGGTAGAATATGTAATACGTCACGGAAAAAATTCGCTACGATCCCAAGCTGTGGATTTGCCCTGGTGGCAGAGTGAGTTACTCGATGTTTACGCCTTCATCGTAATCAGCGTTGCAGCCGTTTTCAGTGCATTGATCGTCGTCGTTCGGCGACTCGTCAAGTTTACGTTGAGAAAGTTTAAGTCATCGTCGATGAAGAAAGTGTCACTTGAAAAGAAGCTTAAGTGAGCGAGTTAAAAGATCGATGTGAATTAGAGTCGGTTACTAAAGACATTAATATGACAAGAAATTAATATTAATGAATATAAACCAAAACAATAATACGACTGTGATGTATGTGTATTTTCTAAAAAAAACTTGTGTAATGTATATGTAAATGCAATACTTAAATTTACAGATTGCGGATTAACCCATTAAATCCTGAGCCGAATCTAGGCTAGATAGCGTCAAACTAACTATTGCAACCATGTCTTTTTTTTAAATGTACCCCTATTTTTTCTGTCATTTGCAATTGTTTATAAAAAATTATTTAAACAAATAGATAAAAACATTGCATTTTCAAACAACTGTGAGTGTCAATCGATTCTACGGGAAAAGTCATGAAAAAAATGTCATTTTTTCCTCAGAGTTCTATTTGTTAGTGTAAAAAGGCAATAAACAAAAGCATTACAGGTCATTTCCGTGATTGTTTGAAGAATTCATTTGTTTATTACCTTTTTACAGTAACAAATTGAAGTTTGAGGAAAATATATTACTTACATTATTTTCATGATTTTTCCCGTAGAATCAATCAAGCTATGAAATCATAAGCATACGGCAAAGTTTATATTTTAACTATTAAAAAAAAATTTAATTGGATTATTTGAACTTGCGTGTCCGTCTCTTACTA